>JAMKCH010025722.1:0-19800 GCA_023653785.1 Ophioderma brevispina | reverse complement strand
CTGTATTTACTTTATCAGATTAACATCTTTTGTAAATCCATATTTGAAATCAAGTTAAATAGTACAAATGACGCATGCTAATTCGTTACCGTCGACATAGGGAAGACACGGCAACGAGCCACAGCGAGCCTCTACAGGGTAAAGAAGGGCGCCGTTATGATTTGTTATGGTACCAGGACGAACTTGAGGATCCTCATCGACACAGATGTATTCCCTCTGATGATCGTGATTATAGTACTCTGACATCAGGTATCCCTTATACTCATTTGTCCAATCCGTAGGACACTCGGTTTTGGCGGGAATCATCAGCATTGTGCTGCGACCGACAACTCTGCAGATAGCACACGGGACGTCGTGTTGATGAAGGCCAGAAAGTGGAGGGAAGGTATTTGTCTCATATTCAGTACCATATATAAGATCACGATCACCACCAGTTCCAGGGTCGACTTCAAGGAAGTCCGGGTCAAGTGGAAGACAGAGAAAATTAACCCCTCCACCCTTGTGCGTGTGATATCCACCAGCAGCAACACCTGCAAAAACACCAAATAAAATAAATTACGCTTATTTTCACTTGTCTTACGGGGTGTCTCAGAAAGAACGTTACCCTCCAGAAACGGCCATTTTTGCTTACTTAATCAAATCCTATCCTTGTTTTAGCTTTATATCATGAAAATATGTACTTTTTTAAACATATGGTGAAAACAAGAAAGAAAATAGTGAAAAAATAACCAAACAATTACTATTTACAGGGGTCAAATGTCAAAAGACCCCAATTTTCTGATTACCTAACATGAAGACGAACTGTTTTGAACTCGACGTTATTAAATTAGCACCTCAAGCAGGGGAACTACAAAAGTGGTGGCATCTTTAAAAGACGTGACAGTCTCATACACCGTCAAATGAACGCAGACGTTTGGACTTTCTTTGCACTTGAAGAAATATGACCAAATATGACCAATTTCTTATGTTTAATACCGTGATCTACTTTCTGCGGAATAAAACCATTCTGGAGCAGTTTTAATATAAAATAATTCTGTTTACCCATAAGGGCGTTGATTTGGGCATAATCATCTCAAGTGAATGTTAATATATCCCTTAGATCCCTAAATACCATTTTGCCAATTTTCAAAAATCACGGAGCGGACCCTGCCTTGTGTTTGTGGGGAAAGTGCTCCTAAATTTAACAACACAAATACTGATACCTCCCTTTTTTGCGGTGATCGTCAGGTTGCTAGTCATTTTCCTCTAGGGACGTAAGGGATATATTAAGAGCTTTTTGAAATATTTCGCACATTATTTGAAAAGAATAAAATACCTTCATAAACAAGTAGTGCAGTAGCAGGACACGAAGTGCGTCCCCAACGAACATACGTTGTACCCACAATGCCCGAGTTGTTGGAATCTCGTCCTGAACTTCCGGTATCTCCTTTCTCCCCCTTTTCTCCACCTATTCCAGGTTCGCCTTTCAGCCCTGTACTACCAGCTTATCAAAATGTAAATGATAATAACAATCAATATGAAAATAAATATTGGGGGAAAGAATATGTGTCGTGCATGGGTTAGCCACTTTGAGAGTGACGTCATGTCACTGTTTGGTGTCTCCCGGCAATGGCACACATTGTTTGTCTTTTATTATGTCTTTTTTTTGCAATGGAGAGGTTTAAAATGTCATCATTCCACACAGCCATCCTACACATCATTCTTGATATTTGATAAATTATATTGTATTTAATATTATGGGAAATTTTTAATGTTTTCCAAACGTTATGTTGGCAAATAAAATGAAAAAATAAATTATTTCACTGCAAAAACTCCGGTGTTGAATATGCAACACCAGGTCGGTGTTAAGCTTGTCAGTGTTAATTTCTGGTGTTAAAGTTTAGGATTTAACACCGCTTGGTGTTGCTGCAAAATTTTGGCTATGCATTTTGGTGGTCTGCTTATGTAATGCTAGAAGTAAGCAACTAATATAGAAACAAACAATAAAACAGCAAACATTTTCTACAAACATGTTAGATGTTACAGCGATGACAGATAACACCAACATTTGGTGTTAATTAACACCAAAGAGTGTGGTCCTCCTGGGACACCAGGAGGGTGTTAAATTAACACCAGTGGTGTCAACTTAACACCAAGAGGGTGTTAATTAACCAACTGTGTCAATTTAACACCAGGAGGGTGTTAAAATACATAATTAACACCGACATGTGGTGTAAGATTAACACCAAGAAGTGTCATGTCATATATTGTAACACCAAAATTAGTGTGAATATAACACCAATTTGGTGTAAGTTTAACACCAATAGGTGTGGTCCTCTTCAAACACCGGCTTGGTGTTAAAATCAACACCCTCGGTGTCAAATCTAACACCGATGTTTTTGCAGTGTTGAAACTATTCACATCAAGAACTTAGTAATCTTTATTCGTATTTTTTGATTATTTAATTTGCTAATCAAAACTAATATTTCTGGTCTATGCTTGTCGCAAGAGAAGCTTTGGAATAGTACATGGAATCTTTATGCTTATGGATTATATTTTACACTTCGATTATACAAAATACAGAGGAAGTAGTTAAAACTGTTCCGAGGCGTTGGATGCTGCGTTTCGGTAGTTTTCAGTTTCAGTTTCAGTTTATTTCCCAAAATACATATGAAAAAGAAAAAAAAAACATTAAGTATTTTATTGGTGGTTGACCAAAAAGAGCAGGAGCTCGGTACAAGGTTGGGCCCCCCCAATAAGAATATTATACAAATAAGACGAAACAAGTGCCAAGACAAGGACACAACAGCATAGGACAATAGCTCAGTGTAAACAATTCCACATAACTGAGACAAATTAAGACAAACTTGTTGGAAGTAATATTTATCGATTATATTATACATGACAAAATTCATCAATGCAATGAAATACAATTTTCACATATGAAGAGAATATGTATGCAAAAGTTCATGACCCTATTTCTAAGCCAACAAATAAAGTGAGATGGCCCGATATAAATAAGAATAGAATAATATAAGATGAAAAAAACCTTAAGCCACCATCTTATCGGATTTGATGGTCGCCCGCCCAAAATTTTTCATCAACAACGTCTCACTCACTTCACAAAGCCACCATTTAGCCCGATGGGAGAGGCAAAAAACCGACTCAGGGCCCTCACGCCCCCCAGATCACATAAAATTAAAAAAAAAAAAAATAAAATTTAGCTTTCCTCGTATTTCGCGCTCGCCTATATTCAAAGAATATATTAAGGCTTTGTGCCGCTCCATACCTTTGACATTGGCCATGACCTGTGACCTCATCACAATATGAAGGATCCCATGGAGCACCTATGACACAATTTTTGTTCAATTGAGACTTCAAAACTTTTCAGTGGAGGTCAATTTTACATTTTGTTAGAAGCCTATTTTTCAACTTGACCCTCACATGAAACCTTGACCGTCAGCCACATGACCTTTGACCTCATCAACAAATGGAGGATCCCATGTTGCACCTATGGACAGAAGTTTTAGGTCCATTAAAAAAAAAACAACATTGTTTTTGACACACACACACATACATCCACACATATACACTCACACCACAACGGATTACCTTTACATAGTGGTCCTCCATTAAAAAAAGCTGGCGCCCAGCAAACAACTGGTGATAGAGGTAATGCATCGGGCCATGTCCCTTAGATTACAGGTTTAATTCATATGAGCTAGTAAGTGGTGTAAGTCGTTATTTACAAAATGACTTAACCCTTTTGGAGTTTCTGATATCCACCCCAATCGCATTCCATTAAAAGGACCACGTTTTTATATAGTGTTTCGGCCACGTCGCTGAGTAATTTTATGGTCTAAATAGCTCCGATGACCTGTTATTACATAGTGAATACAGTGCTTTTTTGAAAATAATATGAAAAGTTTTAGGAAACAAACCATTACAAATTTGTACATAACGAGGCAACTATATTTCTGAATGCAATATACGTTAGTGTATTTGAGAGAGGCGTTTTAAACAAGGGACGTGAAGGGGCAAGAGAACCGAGAACCAGTACATAAGTCGGACAATTTTCTTTGTTTTAATAGATTGATTGTAGTTACAATGGTAGTGTCGGCCCAAATAATCTTGCAGTTATGAATGTGGGGTAATAATAGAGTGGAATAATAGTGGAGGAGCTAGGACCAGGTCAAACATCACATCGTTTTACCCCTCACTACAAAAGGTTTGACACCTGTGTATTTAGTATGGGACCCGCTATATTCACCGCTATGTAGTAGTACGCTCAATTGGTGTCACTTTTTCAATAGGGGCCATTTAAGTTACACAGGGGTCCAACTTTTAAAATGCTTCACAGTCCATGTTGATGTATGCCATATTGTCCCGTCTAGTCATAAGGATTCCAAAACCAACTATGACCAATGGTTTTTGAGTTATGGTAAAAATGGCTAAATGGTAACCAAAGGAGGTCAAATTTCTATTGTATACAGGGGTCAAAATTGGAAGTTGCTCCAATTTCGTTGAAATGATAGAAAGTTGTTCATCTAGCCTAATGAGTTAAAATAGGAATAGTTTGTACCATCTGCAAGGCAAGTTACCATGTTATTGGACAAATAGTCATAGGTCAACATACCCAATTGTTGACCTTCTTGACCCTTAACCCTCCATAAGTAATCATTTAACATAATAGAAACTATCGCATTTTAGAGTCCTCTTACCTCAGGCAGTACTTGCACGTATTAAAATATAATCAGATTAACTTTTAATGTTTGACCCCTGTACAAAGGGAATGTGACCTTTTTTCCCATTTTTAGCCATTTTTACCTATAACTCCAAACCAATGTCGTGGGGGTACAAACTTAGCATTTTTGGATCCTATATTATATGGACAATAGGGCATAAATTTCAACATAATTGGGGCATTTTAAAAGTTTGAACCCCTGTGTAACCTTAAATGGCCCTATTGAAAAAGTGATAACCACAATTTGGAGTACTCTACTACATTGAGGTAAGGGTCCATACGAACGAACCAAGGTGCAAAACCTTTTCTGTAGTGGGAGGTAAACGAATTCCTTAAATAAGGCCCCTATGATATTCGGCTCCTCCTCTATCAAGATTGAAATAGGTTGAAAGAGAAGTGTTTGTTTCAGTCGAAAAAGAATGCCATATACTTGGAAACAATATTTAGTAATATTGTGTTGTGCTTATTCCCATGTCAGGGAATCATCAGAGTTATACCAAGGAACTTTATGTGGGACACTCTTGACTATGCCGTGTTTTGTCAATTCAATAACAATTTCCGTCTGGGTATGTTATCCACTGTGTTGTGCTTATTTTGTAACAAATAAGGTAGTCTTGTTATATTATGAAAGTTATTGACTTTTAACCAGGAAGAAATTTTATTAGTTCTTCTGTTGGCCGAGTTTATGAGAAGAGGGAGAACTTTTTAATGTGGATGATATACGTTGTCTCATCTGCTATAAGACAAACGAGAAAAAAGTACTGGAAAAAAAAAAAACAATATCATTTACATAAATTATAAACATAGGGACCCTAAGATGGACCCTTGAGGGAAACTCCACAATTTGTAGTTAAATATGAAGTAGACCTGTGAAAATTAAATTGAACAACTGGACCTATCGAAAGAACTTCTGAACCACCTTCCCCAGGCATTACCCGAACAAACCGTAATGGGCAAGTTTTGTAAGGAGAATATCATGGTTAATCGTGTCGAATGCCCTTGGAGAGGTGCCAGGAAGATCCAAGATGTGATTTTTGTCGATCAAGTGAGGAAACAATTTTGTCGTAAGCATGCATAAGAGCCATAAAAAGAACTACGATTGGAACGGAAAACCAAACTGTGATTCATGGAGTAAATCAATCGAGAGAAAACATTATTCAAGCCTCGCATAGGTCAGGTGCTCAGAATTTTTGAAAAAACCGGTAGAACAGAAATTGGTCTAGTAATGAAAATCCTGTCGATCACCCACTTTTAAAAATAGGACCAAACCACCCTTTGGCAATTTTGAGTTTGATATTCGGAACATTTCCAGAAGATAATGATAATTAAAAATATGTGGAAGTGGAGAAAACATTAAAAATTTTAACAGCTTATTTACCAACTCGGTTAATATCATCATGGCACACACAACTTGCCTTAGACTAAAGTGAGAACAAATCTGGTCACTTCCTCACACTCCGTATGGCGAAAAGGAAGAGCGAACTGGCAGGTGAAGGAGTATTGTTTTTAAAGTCTGACATGTATTATTAGAATGTGGAATTTTCTTTGCTAATGGTGGGGTCCAATGTTATTGAAGTAGAAATTAAATGATCAGCAATATTTTTGGGGGATGTGATGTAGGACCATTATTGATAGTAAACATAGTTGGTAAATTAGGTCTACACTGACGGCCAAGAATTTGAATTAAAATATCATGTTTGTTTAGCGTCACACTTGCAGCTCTCTAATTTATCTGTGTAATAGGTCTTTTTTAGCAGTTCGAAAATGGAAGTCCAACTTTATTACGATGAACAGTGTAATTAATTTTTATTGGTTTTCGGTTGGGCAACCAATATATTTTTTATAAGTTTCTCTTTTGCGAACAATCGAGTTAAGAACAGCTGATGTAATCCACGGTTTTCTGGGTATTCACGACACGAAGTTTCAGAGAAGCGATTTTGATCTAAGCGGGAAAATGAGTGTCCAACTCGTAAACTTATTTATAAAGGCATCGTAAGCAGGCTGACAAGCATTAATATCACTAACAAAACTCCAATCAACAAGATTTAAAATGATTAAAAAATGTTGAATATTACTTTTAGTAATCACACGAAATGATGTACGTTTTGGATGATAATTGTGTGTTTATAAGGAATTGATTCTGTAATTTGAATATAGGAAATAATGATCAGTAAGATTAGACACCGAAATACCAGATTTTGTCCTTGTGGTGAACATTTGTGAATCTATTATCGATTAGGGTGGCACTTGATGTGTGATTCTTAGTAGGTGCGCGTTTATTCAAGGTACATATATTATTGATAATAAAATGTATTGAGAAAACTCTGATAATATGATTGGAAGTATGCGGTGTAGTCAAATTACAAGCTCCAAATATGCAATGTTGTTGTTCGTGGATAACTTTGAAAGAACATTTTCCATGTCAATTCAAAAACAAATAACATCAGTGCGGTGCGCACGATCTACATTTAACTTGGGGCGTAGACCAAATAACAACTGCATAACCAATTCCGTAGTCCCTTCAAAGCGATAAGACAAAACCCGGTTTAATTATCGATAAATTATTAACAGGACATAACCGTCTGTTGCTTCAAATAAAACTTCACATTCCTCTTAAAAATGAATAAAAGTCACAACCAATTTTCTCTTTCAAGTATATCATTGACGACTCATGATATGTATAGACCTTCGCAAACCATTAACTACAGATATTACATACAATGGAACCCGGTATGTTGAGCCATTGTTATAGCCGGGTGCTATCGCCTCCCATTCAGGCTAGTAAACAAATACCGTCCTCTTTCACAATACTAACCAGTTTACATTATGATGTAGGTGGATATAGTCATTGACCCTAAGTTTTCTTCTGAAGCGCGGTAAATTTGATACAAATGAAGTTAAGCAATAGTTACGACGGATTTAATTCGCACAAAGTGTTACTCAAAGTTTGCCAGCACGTTCTGGCATATGTTTGTTTTTTGTCTTTCTTCTTTCCTTTTCGAATAAATAGAAACAAATTGGAACAAAGTTTTAATTGAACACGCACTATAGAAGCTCAAGGTTTATTTATTGGCGAATGAGGATAAGTATCTTGCGCTTACGGTCGTTAAAAAAGGACTTCGTCTAAATCGGAGAGCCAATATAACAATGTCTGCACTCCCGATGAAAAGGAATCTGAAGTGTTTTTCTACAACCGCATACCGAGCCGTTAACTGAATATCTGTAGCTCCATTGTTTGCTGAAGTCTAGTGTATCTATTTTCACTGATATGGGAAATAATTGAAGTTGACATTTTTATTCATTTTCAGAAATGTGCAAGTTTTTTATTTGCCGCAACGACGGTTATTGATTTTAATTAATAATTTAATTATTGATTTTTTTTTTTTTTTTTTTTTTTTTTTTTAATTTTATGAAAAAAACAGCATAGAATGACATGCCCCATAGCCTAATTACCAACAATTATTTTTTATCTGTGGGATTGATTATTTCGATAAAAACAGATTCCGAGTGATCAGTCTCTTGAATAATTCAGCAATGGTGAATGAGATCTACGCGCGTTCCTGTGGTGCCTGGTGAGCAACGAGAATTTAATAGGTCGTAAAGGGTGAGTAGAGTGCACTGGTGGGCCACCAGCTTCTCCTACATGACGGGGTGCCATTAATCAACGCATAAAATTTTCAATAATCGAACATATTGTAATCAATCAAGTAACCAGGTTTCAGAAATTGAGATAACTGTTAAAGTTATATTAAGACCAGAAATAAAATTGTAATATTATCCGAAATTTTCTTAAGACTAGGAGAATTTAAGTGAAAAGAATTGAGAACCCATTGTCATCAGAGACTGACATATCAGTCATTAAACAAGAAGAGCACTTGCGCGTGCGCAGAGGGTTCAATTTTCTCCAAATTAGCAAACTCATCAATGTCATATACGAAACCCTTCTTCAAAATTAAATGGGTTTAACTTGAGGCTTAACATACGATTAAAATAAATGGTGGATCAAAACAAAAAAGGGAATCTAAACTCTCATCATCCACATAATGGTTAAAAGGAATACATCTCCGTACAGTTAAAAACAAAACCAGTCATTTATTGTCTCTATATATCAGTATAAACACACGAACATATAGTAGATTGCATAAGCACAGTAAGTAAGAGACTGGTGAGAACGAATATCTTTTTTGCAAGAGTTACACTGACTTAACTTATAAATAAACTATACCTTGGTGTGATACATTATTGATCAAAACAATTACAAACAAAACGGAGCATTCTTAAAACATAACATCGACTAAATGTCACTTGCGTCATAAAACCATTAAATTGCCAACAATAACTGCAACATGTAAACGACTAACATTAAAGTATGGTTTTGGAAATATTGTGTGTGCCTATAATTAAGCACACAGAGGAGAAATGACTGGGTATTATATACAACTTTATCTAGACTGACGTAAGACCAAATCCGAAAATAGACAAAATTAATTTGGAAGTCAGTTGATATTCAATATAAGAAGTAATTGACGCTAATAACCTATTAAATAAAAAAATATAATACACCCAAGGGACTTGGTTTTCGTTCGCTACTTCCAGAAATAAACCATGACAGCCTACCCAAGATGCTCTTTTGGCGTTCGGCTATTATTTGTCAAAACTCGATGTGAAATTGATGAGCGCTGAGTAAATTGCCTCAAATTCATGTCCAAATGTCACTTACTTTGAGAAAACATATAAACTTACTTAATCATTACTGTATTTTCAGACATTAAAACCTCTTTTCAGATGCCATGCAAGAAAGAAGTCCACCCAGGTCTAGTCTCGCCGACTAGAAGAACCGATGATTTTAAAGGTGCAACAAGAGATTTTGAGGCACCCAAATATTGCGCATAATAGTGATTTCATATAGATTAGACACTCAATAGATTTCTTACCTTGTATTTGGCTACAGAAATATCTTAAAAGAAAGAAAACGGGTGATTTTGATTTGCTTTTATTTCAATGTAAAACATAGGCTGAATGTTGTATTGATCCTATACAAAATTAGAAATTTCACAATTTTTGTACCAAAGAAACAATTCTCAGCTTAATCGTTTCATATGGGGGTATTTTTGAAGGAAAGCTTTACATTACGGCAAAAAATCAGTACTTTCGATTTTTAAAGGACACCTGATATGTGAAATCTCTCGTTGCACCTATAACGATTTCGTGTTGTAGTATACCAAATGTCATGCAGAATCTTACTACATGAGCTCATCTACCTTAAGAATATACATCAAAATCGCATGTATGTAGCTCTAAAAATTATAAAAAATCATTTTTGTCAATGCAATCAATAAAAGGTTTAATGTTGAAAGGTCAGAAAAATGAGACAGTCATAATCCTTACGGCAGTCAGGTTAATGGTGTATAACCTATGGGTCACAATTTTGGTTTGTTGCCACTCGAAGACTAACATTTTCTATCATTTAAACATTTTGACAACTTAACTCAAATGGGGCATCATTTTGGACCTTTTCATTTTTGTCTCCAAAGACCCATGATGTTTTCTAGAGAACATCTGATTTTATGCATGGATTATAAGAACAAATCTACGATCAGCAAGGTCCCCTCCCGGCGGATGGAGGGTGGGGTGCCTTTGTATTCAAAGGTGGATTTGATCCGTTAACATGGACTTCCTACCCTGAACAAGTAGGCAGCGTATTAGTGTCGTTAAAGGTGCGTGTTCCGTTCGTCTTTGGGACACCCTGATTTACCCGGAAGTAGTATCGATTTTGATATCAGATGAAAGGCCGTATTTTTCTCATTGTCGTCCTGAAATTTGAGCCCTCAAATCCATTTCATTCCCAAAATATAAACAAAAAACCGCCGTTATAGTGGTTAACCATCAATATTAGCACAGTATTGAATAGGGCTTTGCAACATTGTGTCTACCATCAAACCCGCAAGTTTGTTTCCCACGGTACTTGACAGGGTGTATGTGCAAGTGCCAGGCTCTCATATCAAGTAGAGAACACAATACACATAAATCGGAACAAGCACCTTTAATATACCTTTTATTATCTTGCTTTGCTTTACTTCCGATTACAGTATTTATGATGATTTTGATCTCTCTTAATGTGAGTTTTACATACCCTACACACGTTCATCATAATTAATCAGGGTTAATAGTCCAGGAACTTTATAATCCGTGTAGCCAGAAGGCAGAAATAAGTAAGCCATAGCAAATTTTTTTCAGGATGCTTTTCTTATGTTATGAGGAGAACATATTAAAAGTCCCCACGTTTCCCACTTTTGCTCAGTATCCTACATGTGAATGATATCACGTTTATCGTTAAAGACAAGTATGGCTTGTTTATAATTTATAACACCTTTGCGTTTAAGAAGTTCTAAATTGTTTTAAACCGTATATCGTTTAGTATTGGTCAAGGTATAAGCACCATTGTCATGATATCTTAGCATACCTACGTAAAGGACATCCTTTCCTCCCATCAACTTTTATTAGCAGAAATGGTCTGGCCAATTTCGATATTTTTCATTACGTTAGAGGCATGAGGGGAGGGGGTCTGTCCTCGATCGAAAACATATGTTTACAAGACTTAATCGTCGGGTTGTCCCTTAGCCCTAAACCACCAAATCTCCCCCAAAAATCTCACAAAGAGTGCCGCTGGTGGGCTTTTATGGATTTGTTTAGATTTTGGGGCTATATGACTGGACATAAATTGGATTTTGTAAGATTCAGTTGATTTAAGTCAAAATAATTCTCTACTGTGCGCCTATTGTTGCGAGTCAGTGTTGTCTTCATCAAGATGAAGTTGTGTGTGAGTTTGTGAGATTCAGTGATTTAACATTTGACTAGATATACTTTTCGTGTACGAGTTCGGTTTATCTAGATTTAGTGGTCATCTCTGGAAAGGGTCTTTGGAAGACCAGCGTTCAAACCAAACACATGGGTCACCTTCATTTATTTTTTTTTTTTTTAAAGTTATAAATCATACCTTCTGAATTCGGCCGCAAGGTCCTTCTTTGTGCATTTGTTGCTCCAAGAAGTGGGCAGACCAATAGGTGCTCCATTGTCTGTGTGCTGTTCCACAACACAGGCCACAGCTGTTTGACCCAATACCAACTGTCTCTTGATTTTTGAACAATTTTAAGCTATGGCGACAATCAATTTTGACAACTGATATAAGTAGAGGAATGCAAGAAGCTATCAATCTCTGCAAAAATCGGACCAATCCATGGAAGGGAATATTGCATCTAGGCCTACAAAAGTCACGATTTGTATGTTATAAGAAGCGCCATCTATATGCCCTTCTCCTAAAGACGTGGAAAACTAATTTTTTAAGAAAAAAACTATTTGCCCGCAATGAAATTTCGTAAAATTTACAAAGAATGTGTTAGTGACTAATAGTCCAAATCCGTTGCAAAAGTGTGTCGCCGGCGATAATCTTTTGGTTCTTTGGTTGTATAATAAATGAGACTTTCAAACAGCGGTGAGGCAGTATCCTGATCTGCTTCCAGATAGCCCCACTTCTGCAAGGGAAACCCTTAGATCGACCAGTTCGGTTCTCAATCTGTTGAGGACTCGCCATTCAGCCACGAGGGATCATCTCCAGGTGGAGGATGCTCGCCAGGTTCAATACCGATAGATGTACTTGATTGATGGCAAGTATTTCTTTCCAACAAGGCGAGTCTCTTGGAACCTTAAGAGACTGTTTCAAAATGGTGGACTTGCTTAAGAAATCTCTCTCTGGATTTAGGCGGTTGGCAGCATGTATCTGTCCAGACATAGGGTGCTTTACATTAGATACTTGGCAGCTACGCTCTTGGCCCCAGGCCCCCGCATGCTCGCTACGTCGACGGATGTCTGTGGAGCAATTCCTGCTAGAGATGTACAATTTTCCGTTGGTGTAGGACGGAGGAATCCTGTGATAAGCCGGGCGGAGGCATTTAACGCTGAATCAAGCTTAATTGGCATGGGTTGGAGTCTTCCATTTACAGGGCAGCATACTCTGCACATGATGTAGCACACGGCAAGTGCCGTCGTCTTAGGGTAGTGGGCGAGCACCCCATCTTGTGCCAGTGACTTTGTTCAAGAGGGATTCTGTGATAACTTTACTCTCGCTTCTGTACCTTAATCCAACCACATCTCCCAAAATCTCAACGGGTGTGCCGCTGGTGTGCATTCTGAGATTTTTTGTTAGATTTTGTGGCTTATTATGACTGGACATAAGTGGTGTTTGGTAAGATTCAGTGATTAAGAAGTCAAAATTAATTCTATACTATGAGCTTTTGGATTCGTGGTTTTCTTCTCCAAGATGACATGTAGCATGTGTGCTTTTGTGAGATTCAGTGAGTTAAACATTTGATAGATATCCTTTTCTGTACGAGTCCGGTTAGATTCAGTGGTCCTCTCGGAAAGTGTCTTTGGAAACCAGCATCAAACCACACACAACCCCCGTACGCTCCGCGCGCACACACACAACACACACACACCACACACACAACACACCACACACCATACAACAACACACCAATACCCAAGCAATATAAATCATAAAAATAGGAAAAAGAAGGGGGGGGGGGAAAAAAGGAAAGAAAGAAAGCATACACGCGTATACGGAGTGGGGTTAGGGTTAGTGAAGAATTCACGCAATGCGGGTACCACGTTTTAAAGTTTTGTTACTATAATATTTACCTTCACCCTTTAGTCCGGGCTGGCCGTCCCTCCCATCGCGACCATCTCTGCCATCTCGTCCTGTCAGTGTTGATGAACCAAATGGTTGAGAACACGAGGCTAAGCACATATACAAAAAATAACATGAAATTGAACAGTGATAATACCTCGTAAATTTAAAACTCTAACATTTCATATTGAGCTTGACTATATGTGGGTAATCTAATATGAAACTGACCTGCCAAATGATCTTGTTGTGTCAATGAGTCAGTTATACTTGTAGCGCTCGTTGGTTGAGGACAATTCTCAACACACGGTTCTTCTGTGCTGGTGTCTCGACGAATTCGTTCCTGTAACGAAAATTTACATTAAATATTACCGTCTATGACAAGTTCATAAAATAACTAACGTGCAAACGTTATTGTTTCCCAGGTTTTATTCCCTTTATTTTATCTTACTGTGATGACTGCTCTTTATTTTATTTTTACCCTGAACTAATCACAATCATGTCACACACCTATATACCAACCGCAATTTATTTATTGGCTGTCATTTGTAAGTGACATAAGTTAGCTTCGTTCATATTTATCATTTAAGGTTCTTCTATCAGTCAATTATTTTGCTATTATATTCATCTAAACTTATTAGATGTGCAAATTTACGAATGGATTAGAGTTTTAAAACCGAGGGATATCGCCATCAGCTGTCTTTTAGCACATCAGAAAAATAGAAACAGTAGTCCCGAAATTATGTAGAAACAGTAGTCCCGAGTTCCGATTATGTGGTAAAATTACATAAGTGAGCCCTGGGTGACCTTTAACCTCTTCATCTATGTCATCTATGACCCCACATAAACCCGTTGTCTCAATGTATAAGCATACTTGCCCATGTATGAACTTGATCCATCACTGAACTATATATAAATATATAAAACATTTTAACCAAAATTGTATACCACATGCACAAAATATAACCACCTAAAAGTGACCACTGAATGACCTTGACCTCCTCATATGTGACCCCCACAATATATAATCATACCAAGTATGTAAATTGAATCCATCCGATTACACTAAAAGCTAGACAACATTTTAACCAAAAGTGTATACCAAATCTCTGACACACACGGATACACAGACACACACTAATCATGCTGCCATTATGGTCTTTCCGATTTCATCGGATGACCTAAATTAAATTATTGAAAGAAATCTGACCTTTGCATCTAGAAGAGTTAGTCGAGGATATGAAAACAGAAGGTCTTACCTCAAAATGTAACTCAGATTTAAAACCTTCTTTTGGTCTCCATTGAAATGTGGTAAAGTGCTAATGCTATGTTAGTAAACCTTTGTAGTGTACACCGAGAAGATTTTGCGCGAGAAAGCAAAGCGGGAAGCAAGGACTGGAAATCAACTGCTCGGGATTCGCACTCGGAACACTCGGATGTGCAAGGAGAAAGATGATTCGCTGCGCCAACTAACTCTCGCGATGCTGCAACCCGGTTCTTTATTAAATGTGATAAATCGTTGCTAGATATTTAACTTACTGCCAACATCAAGTTAATGGTTGGTATGTCAGTTTGCTATCGCTTCATTCAAAGACCACGTTCTTTAAGCTTATTGCAGTTTCAAGCTTACTTGCTATTTAATCATTTAGTTGAAGTTGTGGTAATCCTTATGCAGGGCAACAAGAATACATACGTACACCCCAAAAAATTTTGAGTAAACTCTTAGTCAAAGTTGAGTAACCTTACACAAAGCTGAGTATATTTTACCTAACAATGACTAAGATTTAGTCAACAATGAGTAAGGTTTACTCAACTTTGACTAAGATTTTACTCAACATTAAGAGCTGTGTACTTTTACGCAACATGGGTAAAATAATTTTACAGTGTATGCATCGCACATAACCATGGTAACCACTATATGCATAATAACGGAGCTAGTATAAAGCTTTCAAATGAACGTAGTTTTGACCAAAATAATCACTTTCAAAGACACACTACAATGTTGGACAAAAATAGTTGGCACTTCGGTCTTTTACACGTGCATAATTCAATCATTTTGAAGGTATAAAATTGAACTTCTTTTGGTATCAAGCTGGAAGCTTTGGTTAATCTATAACCCCTCCCCCCCTTTCCCACCAATGTTGAGTGATGTTAGGCGCACTGTAACACAATTTCAGGTTTCAACTTTGTTTTGGGGAAGAAGGGGCGATTTTGCCGTACGATAAGAAAAGTGTGCCAACACTTTCTTTATCCAAGATTGTAGCATTAAACATAAAACAAAATGAATGTAATCATTCATTTAATTAGAGAGCGATCAATGTACTTCAAATATAATGTCTGCATATACCTTGCTTGGTGCTCGTTCGTTGTCCAGCTTGAGTAGATTAAGTGGATTTCTATCATCTTTGGATACATGATGTGATGGTATAGACTCGTCCATATGTTTCCTTCTGCTAACAACGCTAAATTTGCTATGTTGATATGCGCCGCTACCGGATACAACCAGGAAACAGATAAAGAGACTGCAGATCATTTTGATAGCGTTCAACTTTCCAATGTTCTATAAAAAAACCGAACAAAATATCAAAACGTGTACAACTTTTACAAACGGCATATTTCCGACTTGATCATTCAATCTATAGCTTCATTATTTTCTTGTACACTTATATACTACATAACAGATAGTTAAAATAATAATATCAAAGATATTATATTTTAAGGTCGGAAAATATTTTTTTTAAGAGTTACGAGGTTAATTTAATTTTACGTTTAATCTCGAGAAAGTATCGTTTCTTCATTGAAACAACTATGGCTGTAGGTCATCAGGGTCATTCCCAGTCTCTGTTTCAACCTCGGCAAAACCAAGCTGAGAACGGATCTCCTAAATCGAATTTAGAGAATTTCTCAGATAGTACGTTTGGATCATCACCGTCTGGAAGAGGGCGTGAGTTCCCACTGAGAAAATCATTTTTTTTTTTTTTTTTTTTCAGTTTTACGGTCTCCAATGGCGTGAAGAATATCACCTTGAATTTGCACAAGTGCAGTCTCCGTGCTATGACGAATTCTGTAGGCTGGATGAAGAGGTTCGCTGAGATCATATTTGGTGAGATAATCTTCAAGCTGTTTGATGGCTGGTTGCTCAATGAGTTTGGAAATTAGTGCAGTGTTGGATACTGGACGGTAGTTCTTTAACACGTTCTTATCCAGAGAGGCTTTTTTAATGACCGGTGTTACGAAGAGCTTCAGAAAACTGTCCAGATGAAAGTGAGGAATTGACAATGCTAGTCAGTGGTTGTAGGAGAGCTGGCATACATGATTTCAACAGCCAAGTTGGTATTGGATCCAAATAACAAGTCTTGTTGAGGCGACTGTCGGCCAATTTTGAAATCTCCTCAGAGGACACTTCATTGAAACAACTATGGTTGTAGGTCATCAGGGTCATTCCCAGTCTCTGTTTCAATCTCGGCAGAATCAAGCTGAGAACGGATCTCCTGAATCTTATCCATTACGAATTTAGAGAACTTCTCAGATAGTACTTTGGATCTTCACCATCTATCTGGAAGAGGGTGTGAATTCCCACTGAGAAAATCATTCAGTGTGGCAAAGATTGTCTTAGCATCGGCCCCTTCCCGTTGACCCTTTATCTGTGTTGATTTTCTGCTCAAGATACATCTGGCGGTCGGCATCAAGTTTTGATTTTCTGAATTTCCTTTCACACCGGCATTTGAGCTTACGTGCTTCCTTTTTGAACCATGGGAAATGTTGCCTCTCTGTGATTCTTCTGGTGATTTCAGGACAGTGTGCATTAAGAACCGTGGTACAGGTTATATTGCAGAAAGCGAGCTAAGTATTCAGGTCACTCTGGTAGGGCAACACCTCAAATTTTGATCTTGGAATGGAGGATGTCATTGACAGCTAACATGGGGATGTTTCTGCTGGTCTTGGTGATATTCTTGACTTGTGAGTATGCTGTGATGTACATAAGGTAATGATCAGATATCGAGACATCTTTCACCTTACAGCTATGTGAGCCTTACACCCGAGTACATAGTTCTCACCTTCAGGAGTAATAACGCGATCAAGCACATGACCTTTCTTATGTGTTACCCCTGTAACATGTTGATGTAGACCTGATGTAGCTAATGTGGTCAGAAAATGACGCGCCGAGAAGCCCTATAGCTCACCAATGAGAGTGGTGATCCCATCAATGAAGTTGTCAAACTCCGATAAGAATCCTGATTTGGTGAATCCATTTTCTGTTGATGGAGGGGGACGGTAAACCAGCACGAGTTCCTCGATGGGTTGCTTTATTGCTTTATGCCTTCGCTATGAAAACAATGAAGTAGCAGTGATTTCCAAGGCACTTAGTCTCTCTATTGCTAGGATTAGTAATTGAACTTGCAAAGATGAGTTACCCACTTCAAACAGCTTGGATCTTGAGGTTTAATTTTTGTAATTTGGTCTAATCAATTCGTCTAAACCTATATCGTCTAATACCAATTTGTCTAATAACCATTTTAGTCTAACATCCAATTTATCTAACAACCATAATGTCTAATATCCATTTGGTGTAATGCCCATCTAGTCTAAGGCCCATTTTGTCTACTACCATTTTGTCTATCTATCTATCTAGGCTATGTCAATCCAATGCTGAATGGATAGCCCTCCTCATGTTCTTTCCAATCAACCCTATCTTCTGCTAGTCTCGCCCATGTTGTACCAATGTATGCCGTAATATCATCTCTCCACCTCCTCTTTTGCCTCCCTCTCCTCCTTTTTCCCATCCTTGGCTGCCAATCCAACATTCCTTTTGTCCACCATTTTGTCTAATAACCACAAACACCATTTGGTCTAATTCCCATTTAGTCTAATATCCATCTAGTCTAATATCCATTTGATCTAATATCCATTTGGTCTAATACCCAATTGGTCTAATAGCCATCTGGTCTAATAGCCATCTGGTCTAATATCCATTTGGTCTAATACCCATTTGTTCTAACGTCTATTTGGTATATCGAGTTCGTCTAATATCCACTTGGTCTAATGTCCACCGGTCTAATATATACTTGGTCTAATTATACTCACTTGGCTTAATATCCATTTAGATATTTAAACCCAAAATAATTGATCTTAAACATTGATTTAAATAGACCAAATGTATATTAGACCAAATGGGCATCACCCTGTATCTTACCTATAGCCCGGTGGATGTTTGATTGTGGATGAAAAGGAGCGGAAAATGTTAATTGACAATTACATTAAATACTTTGGCACTAAAAAGGGTTTTTTAGCAAGTTGGGGAAAAACTGAAGGCCTAATTAAATTGTCAAATTAAATGATGTTCGGTCCTTTTTTGGCAAATCTACGTATCTAAGTATAATTTATATTAATAAGCATTCATTCTTAACGGACAAAAACAAGCTTTAAACTGTAGATGACTGTGAGCGACACGAAAAATCGCTTTATCGGAGAATGGCCCTAAAGGTTAGAAACCTTATAAGGGGACGAAAGCGTTAGTGTACATTAAAACACAATTTACCTCGATTTTAAATTTTTCTCTGTACTAACATTTCCCCTTTAAGAAGGGGGAAGCAGTCCAAAAATTTGAACCCCATCATTTTCTGACAGCTTAGGCCCTATTGAAACCCAATCAGCAACAAAATAAATTTTAGCATGAAAATCCTACGGGAATACACACCTAACCACACTAATATCAGAAGGGAAGCATTTCTGGCTCATAAGACTTTGTGAAATGAAAGCAGCACCCCTAAATTGCCCTCAAAAAGTCAAAATTTCGAGTTACGTAATTCTGCCATATAATGGCCGTACTGTTACTGTACCCAATGGCAGCTAGGTAGTTTCAAATGCGTATTATAAAGAATACATTGTAACTGGAGAGAATGTTGCTTGGATGTTAGGTGATTAAAATTACAACTCCAAGGTACTTTTGACCATCTGTTTGTTCAATAACGACTTCAACCATGATGTACGGGGAATTCAACCATGATGCACAATGTGACATCAAGAATTAACAAACAATGTACCCACGTGTCCGCGTTCTTTTTACGTGTATGTCACGACAATCCCGTTGAAAGCTGTACGGCATCGGCGTGGCTAATGATTAAAGATCAAGACAAAGAAAGAAGAAAGAAAGACTAATAAAAGAAGAGAGAGTGAATGTGTGCGTCGCGGTTTGTGAATGATCTAGGCCTCATATGACCTTTGACATTGTAATGTGACCTTTGACCTCATAAACATAAGAGTTTCCGTGTAATATCCAAGTTTGGATATTGACCGCACATGAGCGTTGACTTTGGTATGTAAAATTTGACCCCATCAACAAATGAGGGACCCTATGTTGCACCTATGACTCAAGTTTGGTTTTAATCCATAT
>JAMKCH010025721.1:0-33230 GCA_023653785.1 Ophioderma brevispina | reverse complement strand
GGTATTCTGAGCGGACCCTCTCTCTAGGGTGCCCGCTCCTCTGTTTTTTTTTTTTTGGGTTAGTCTTCTTTTGGTCCCTGCGTCTTTTACGCGGGTCCTCCTTGCGCTTCTCTGGCTCCCCCTCGGACCTCAGTTGTTGCAAGGCTGTGAAGCCTGGTTCGCTGCCTCTGCCGCGGAGTGGCTTCTGGCCTTTGTCCAAGGCCTACGTTGCGCTCCAGTCTCTGCAGATCTCTTCCTCTCGCCTATTCCTTAGCTTGGTTTTTCTCTGCGGGTTTTCTTTCTCGGCCTGGCTCTCCTCCAAAAAAAGTTTGGCCAGGTCTTTTAAACCCATTATAAAGTCTGAGGTTCTGTTACTCACCCTTGGTTTACTCCACTGATCTAGTTGAGTTATTGGCTTCCTGAAACCTTTTAGGAATCTAAGATTCCATGTGTGTTTGTGCTCTGGCGTTTTTTGATTCAGCCTTTGACTGCATCGCTATCGCTTCTCTCTGAAATATCATGCTCCACCTCCGACTGAGTGTGCTAGCCTGTTTTGGATTGAATCTTCATTCAACGGTGGTTAATGCAATATTTTTCAGTCACATTGGTGTAAGGAAATCAGTTCATTGTAATATTTAATTCAAAACACATTTATTTTTTATAATCATCTAACTGAAGCCTGATTTCCTTCCAATGTTGACTTCTTTCCCTTCCCGCTTCCGGCCCCGCCCCACAGCATGATATGGGAGGTGTGCGTCCGTGTTGTGGGCTATGGCCAAACAGTAATTGGGGAAGAGTGATGGGCGACAGGGGGTTGACCTGGGAGTCCACTGGTCGAGTCCCATTGTCCTCTTTTAGGGGTGCTAAATGGTATTTTGGGGCATTTCACTTCTCAGACGAACATGCATATATTTCAGTCCACATTGGAAGGAAATCAGGCCTTCAGTCAGTTAGAGATTTATAAAACATAATGTGGTTTGATAATATTAACAATATAATACACTATAAAATAATTATTGACCACATACGAGTGGTTTTTCATAGCAAATGGAATTATATACCCCTAATAATGAATTAAAACCATCTCGTCTGACCATGTTCTATTAAAAATCGCGCTAGTGTATAACGGGTTATGCGATAAAAAAACGACCGGACTTGGGTCATACAATGCCATAGGAAATACACATCATGAAAGCATCATGTGTGAAGATGTCTAGGCTACTTTCCGTCCGTATCGCATAACACAAACACATATCCCATATACATACAGTAGCGCGAATTCCAAATAGCGCATGGTCCAACAAAATGCTTTTAATTCGTTTTATGGTTAGTATAATTCCGTTTCCCTGAACCACTCCATATGTGTTCAATAATTGTTTTTATAGCGTATAGGGTAATGTTAATTCCTTGATACAACAGGTTCTCCTTAATGTCAACCTGGGTCCACTTGGTTGATATTGGCCTCATACTGGTTTAATAAAAAAACTGGGCTGAAGGAGCGATCAATTTACCAGCTTGTTATTGGAGAATTTTAAGGCTTGTAGAAAGCGAGTCTTTGACGTCATCTTTTGCCTGAAATTTACATTGGATTTTTCAGGGGATATAAGGGCATCATTTAGAACCAAAACACCAGTGTAATTAGCAGCTCTTTATCTCTCTCCGGGTACAGCACGCATGCCCTGCCCCCACATGTCACTGCCCAATCGTCGCCCTCCTACCGGCCATTGAATCCTGATATTCCGCATGACGGCCAACCCAGAGAGCATCATCCAGCCACAACCGCAGGACGAGAATTGCTCCTCAATAATATCAAGACGATCGCCAAGCCAATGTCTGGTATCTATGCCAGTGGGGAGCGCAAGAAGGAGGGAGAGTTTCAGTGAGTACTCATCCAAATTTTTATGCTTGTTTGTCTGAAAAAATGTGACTCAAATTTGGTGATGTTTGGGGAAATTTTGAAGAAATCTTCAAGCAGTCTTTTAAGTTTGCAATTTAAGTATCTCATATTTTTGCTCTAATTAATCCTCTACTACCTCATCCCAACAGCCAACTAAGAATTGGTAGGGTCCTTACGGTTCATACTGACCCTTCATTACTTGACCACTTGAAGAGTTATACACATACACATCATTCTAACCAGCTAACTATATATACTTAGCATCTGGGTAAAAGTGATGGTTTCTATCTCGCTTGACTAATTCCCTATAAAAAGCCTTATTTCAATCTGCCCCCCTGCTATAATGGAAAATGTTCGGGTTTTTTTCTCACACAGCCAAGGACCACATCCGACCGATTTCCAGCTTCCTCCTTTTCTCCCTCTCGACCGACACGCCAATGTGTACTACATTTACAGGTGCTTCCTTTGAGGCAGAGGCAGGATAACCGAGGTGGTGGCCGGCGGTGGTGGGGGTGGTTTCCGAGGAGGATTCAGAGGTGGATTTGGAGGCGGTGGCGGCGGAGGAGGTGGTTATGGTGGCCGTGGACGTGGAGGATGGATAAGGGGGCCGGGAGGAAGAGGTTTCCATGGTGGTCGTGGAGGTGGTGGTTATTAAGGACTGTGGATTCATCATAAAGACACAAGGCATTTGTTGTGAGTGCAGAAGGATATGTTGTTAAGAAAAATAAAGAAGTAGGCTAAAGAGGACATTGTAAAATTTTCAGTCCGGCACTTTATCGAGAGTTACTACTAGACATCTTCCATCATGAGGAAAAGATGCCGAGGTTGACAGATGAAGAGGATTTGTGGCAGTGTCAAAAACTGAAGCTGCACTATGTATTTTAATTTATTTCCAATTAACATGATTATCGCAATATAAGAGATAGCGTTTTGTTTCAATTCGGAGCTCCTAGATAAAGTCTTACTAAATTTGTTAATGTTGCCGGGCTGTTACAATATCTTGTCAACATTTTCAGGATAGAGGTACATCATTCCCACCTTGCCGTTGTATCTTGGGAAATAATTTGGAACCAAATTTGGAAGCAAAGTAGGCATGTATGTATCTAATGACCAATAATTAGAGGGTATCCCAAAAATGTTGATTCCTTCATGATGTACTCTGAACAAACATTAAAACTGAAAGCATGTTGTTGTGCTTTTGTCATAATTCTAAGTATTAAGGTAAAGAAATTGACAAAAAAATGCACATATATAAGAAATATTTGTTTGTCTGTACTTAAAGAGCTTCAGTAGTATTTGTCATAACATTGCAGTAATCTGTGAAGTGAAGGTGACCATGTAGTATATGGAACACACTAGTGAAAAAGTAATAAATGTTTTTAAAACTGAGTTATCTGCATTGTTCCATATGATGTATTTCATCCCCATGAATCGTTCATAATTTTAGATGGGAGACACCGATGGATTTTACCATTTGAGGTCGAGGGAATCTCTTCTGAAGCGTAATCCAGAAGTGGATGTTTTAGAGTCTGATAGCTTAAGCTAATTGTGTGTTCTTAATTGTTTATGTATTAAGGTTAGACAAATCATGGGACTTGGAGAAGGAGGTCACAGATGCAATGGTTGAGAAAAGGTTGAAGAGGGATTTTTTAGCTTGGATAAGTAATGTTTCATAAAGTCTATTATATCCCTGCCATATTCCTTGATTATCCCTTGGGTACATGCCCATGATGTCATTGCCAAAAGTTTACAGTACAAGATAGATGGTGCCTTAAAACGGTTTACAAAGTGTTGATGTGATTTGGATCCAGAGTTGGACTTATAATGTGAAAGGTCCCCAATTTTGCTTTGTTATATCATTTGATTCATACATGTAGCATGTCTACAGCCAAAGACAGATAATGTACTTAAAGTCAATGTATGTGCATGGGTAACTGTACTTCTGAAACTTTTTTTAAAAAAAAAAAAAAAAAAAATGTTGACTCGAATTGTTATTGCTGACACTGTAATATTGATGGATTAATGAAAGTAATAATAAAATTAGAAAAATAAGTTACAGAATGACCTATTTTGTTTCATTTCGTTGTGTTTTAATTATTATTAAGTGGCAACACTGCGATATGATGGTCACAACGACGTAAATTATGGATGGTCATCACTTTGACGTCACCATTTGCCTGCGATGTGGATTTGTCGGAATCGTTTTTGAGTAAGCCATTGTGCGGAAAATTAAAAGGGCAAAATACTCAACAAATGTGGACAATTTTCAACTTATTTTGATTTATATGTAATCTACGTTACTTAAGCTTTCCATCCATACCAAATTTTCCAAATATTCAGAAAAAAAAAAAAAAAAAAAAAAAAAAAAAAAAAAAAAAAAAAAAAAAAAAAAAAAAAAAAAAAAAAAAAAAAAAAAAAAAAAAAAAAAAAAAAAAAAAAAAAAAAAATAAGGTTAGACAAATCATGGGACTTGGAGAAGGAGGTCACAGATGCAATGGTTGAGAAAAGGTTGAAGAGGGATTTTTTAGCTTGGATAAGTAATTTCAAAGACTGTTCATCCCTGCCATATTCCTTGATTATCCCTTGGGTACATGCCCATGATGTCATTGCCAAAAGTTTACAGTACAAGATAGATGGTGCCTTAAAACGGTTTACAAAGTGTTGATGTGATTTGGATCCAGAGTTGGACTTATAATGTGAAAGGTCCCCAATTTTGCTTTGTTATATCATTTGATTCATACATGTAGCATGTCTACAGCCAAAGACAGATAATGTACTTAAAGTCAATGTATGTGCATGGGTAACTGTACTTCTGAAACTTTTTTTAAAAAAAAAAAAAAAAAAAATGTTGACTCGAATTGTTATTGCTGACACTGTAATATTGATGGATTAATGAAAGTAATAATAAAATTAGAAAAATAAGTTACAGAATGACCTATTTTGTTTCATTTCGTTGTGTTTTAATTATTATTAAGTGGCAACACTGCGATATGATGGTCACAACGACGTAAATTATGGATGGTCATCACTTTGACGTCACCATTTGCCTGCGATGTGGATTTGTCGGAATCGTTTTTGAGTAAGCCATTGTGCGGAAAATTAAAAGGGCAAAATACTCAACAAATGTGGACAATTTTCAACTTATTTTGATTTATATGTAATCTACGTTACTTAAGCTTTCCATCCATACCAAATTTTCCAAATATTCAGAAAAAAAAAAAAAAAAAAAAAAAAAAAAAAAAAAAAAAAAAAAAAAAAAAAAAAAAAAAAAAAAAAAAAAAAAAAAAAAAAAAAAAAAAAAAAAAAAAAAAAAAAAATAAGGTTAGACAAATCATGGGACTTGGAGAAGGAGGTCACAGATGCAATGGTTGAGAAAAGGTTGAAGAGGGATTTTTTAGCTTGGATAAGTAATTTCAAAGACTGTTCATCCCTGCCATATTCCTTGAACATCCCTTGGGTACATGCCCATGATGTCATTGCCAAAAGTTTACAGTACAAGATAGATGGTGCCTTAAAACGGTTTACAAAGTGTTGATGTGATTTGGATCCAGAGTTGGACTTATAATGTGAAAGGTCCCCAATTTTGCTTTGTTATATCATTTGATTCATACATGTAGCATGTCTACAGCCAAAGACAGATAATGTACTTAAAGTCAATGTATGTGCATGGGTAACTGTACTTCTGAAACTTTTTTTTTAAGGATATTTTATGGTAATGCAAAAATGTAAATATCTCTAATACCAAGAAGAAAACAAAAATGTTATGAAACAAGCAGATTTCCCTGTGGTGTATGTTTATGGAAACAAATCCTATTTTCTTTAGGAATCATTTGCTGCCTTTGCAATAGATGGCGAAAATGGGGGGGGGCTAAAATTAAGATACAGAATTCAGACAGTTGTAACGTGATGAGCAAAAATAAGCATGGTGTCAAATCTTGGAATACTTGTGCAGTAGATTGTAATCAAGATAGATTTCATATTAACCCCATGAGTTTTATCCGGCGATTGGTTAAAAAAAGCAGCTATAGCATTAGTTCAGTCAAACAGCAGTATGGTATGAATAGTGGTAGGGCTGAAGAGGTTTGAGCTGAATGTTTCATAAAGTCTATTGTAATTGGCTACTCAATGAATACATCTTGCATGCAATTGATCAATCAGAAATGTTGTAAGAAGGCAGTAGTGCCTTTTGGGGTTGAACTTCATATCAAAGCTCTCTGTGATTATCAATTAGAAATTGTTTGTCATCTAGGGCCACAAGAAAAGGTTCCTACAAAATAAATTACAAATGATTAATCTGCTGCTGCTTCTTGGGTAATACACAAGAGATGTCACTATTCTCTCTTAAGATAGGAATTGTCTTTTTGTAATTTTTTCCTCAGATTTCCCTCTTTTAACAAGTTTGTCCCATTAAAAAAAAAATTAAAAATGACAACATTATCATGTAGGGTATTTTAAAGGGAATCATTGTTTTGAATTGCAGATGGGAAACTATCGTGTATGGGAAAATGATGTAAACATGGTGGGGATAAGTTGGGAGTCTAGGAAGCTCCATCCCAGGAAATTTGATGATTTTGGAGGGAAATTTTGATTTTTTTTTTTTTTTAGATAAAGAAATACATAAAATTTGGTGGAAATGTGACTTGCTTCCTGGGAAATATGCATTTTTTCCAGCCCTGGATGTAAAATACAAAAAAATACTGTGTTATTAAAATAAGAATATGTACATAAGAAGTAAGAAAATAGGTAAATATCAGAGATGTAACTTTTCTGGATTTCTGGCCATAATTTTTTTTTTTAATCCAGAAATGTAATTTTTTTTTTAATTTCTTAGATCAAAGTGTTAATGGTAAAGGTAGAACTGCATCAAAAATCAAGTTTTAAGTACCAATTTATTTTATAGAGGGGTCTTATACCCTAAAATCTTAAGAAAATGTTACCTTGAGCTCCACCGGATACTACGCTAAAATTTGGTCTTGCTGTCAGTTCAAATTTTGGATTCTTAAGAACGGGACTACTCTTCTGTTACATTTGGAATATATTCATCATGATCGTAGAATGATATGATCAAAAAGGTTTTTTCTGAGTAACAGTCCAAACATTTTTAAGTTACTCAAGAAATATTCAACTCCTGTCAGGGGAGTCTTGTTCAATCTGGCGACGACACAGGAGCAGACCGATTATAGATGATTGAGTGGCGTCATCCTTGTTGATATTAGGTTTCCGTTTTTTGATCCAGCTGGTCGTCGATAGTTGTTTAAACTTATAAGCACCCCTCATTTCTATATTGTACATACTTAAAAAAAATAAAAAAAATAAAAAACTTTTAAATATATTTATGTTGTGTCAATACTAAGAAGTCCATTCTTGTGATATGGGTTCCGAGGGAGGGGACGGAAGTTGAGCTTGTACTTTGGGTATAAGTTAGCATCATTTTAGACAATGTATTTAAAGATTGTAATGTTTAACATTTTAATGCTTACTTCAAAGTGTAAAATGGATTGAAAAATTAGTGACACAATTCTTGATCCAGTTAGTGTGAGGTATATTCTATATGTGTTATTGTGGTGTTATAAAGTGAAGTGGTAGTGTGGTTAATAAAAAATTTCCAATGAAAATCTGTGGTAATATGTTGTTTTTTGAATGAGTTATCTTAGACATGTCCAAGGGAAATTGATACTTAGTTTACTGTTGGAGTGTGCATCAGATTTGCAGCTGGTGTGACAACATTTCATTATTTTGTGCAAAATTATTTTTCATAAAACTGATAATAAACAAATTTTAATTTGTCAAAAATGAAGCATCCCCGTTTGTCATTTTAAAAGCATTTACGTGGGAGGGGGTCAGATATCGTAAATAATGAATTCCAGTTTTTGCCCCGATTGTCGTCATTACTCTGTGCAAAAAATGTGTAAACTGAATTTTAACACTTATGAAGAGAAACATAAACCTGTTGGGATTTGTTAAACTGTGTTTATGTTAAGTAAATATAAGGTTAGGAGTGTATTCAAGTGCCTTTTAGATATGAACATGACCGTAAATAATAAATAATGAAAATCAGACCCTCATCAGTTTTTAAAAAATCTCCAACAGGAAGCTAAGGGTCACCTTCACTTGCACAACAAAAAAAACCTTTAAACACCTTAAATAATCAATTGCTCATTCGAGAAGCTGTCTGGTTGTTCAAATGATTGGGACCAAAGGCCCATATGGGGTGTTACATATGTTGAATCAAAGGTCATGTAGGCCGATTAAAGCGGCATTCTTTGAGAATCTATCATCTTGTGTCACAAATCAATTGCTTAATCACCAAATGTGCTCAGAACCACTGACGCAAAGCTAATTGGGGTTGTTAACAGATTTGGCGTAAAGGTCATGTGAGCCACATTAAGAGGGGCATTCTGTTGGAAATTTATGGAATTCTTGTACCACCAAATCAATGCTAGATATCACTAGGGTGGGACGAAATAAGCTTTTTTTCTGGATCCATTGGAATCCTGGAGAATTGTCCTTGGGTATAGCTATTATAAACCTGAAGTATCAGTAAGATCGTAGCAGGTTTCATCCAGGCAGTAGATAACCACTCGTTTCCCTATTATCCTCCTGTACAAAAACACTATTGGCATGTTTTTCTGCATTTTGTAATATTTAGTGAATTTACCTTGTCTTAAAAGGTAGTTACCTCGATATTCCTACATGGTGTAAGATCATTGTGAGCAACAAATTAATTGCAATAAGACCCAATTTGATCCACTACCATATAGAAAATGGCGAGTGTTTAACCCTACCCTTAAAATAGCTTTCTAGTAAGAAACATGATTTTCTTGGGATAACTTTGCTTTCGTGATTTTGGAAAAGTTTTACACATGCAAAAGGAAAGAGATGCAAAGATTGGAATTGACAAGATCGATTGGCTTTATTTCTCATATTTTTTACATATAGGGACGAGAAGTACATATTTTAAAGCTTAAAATTCAGGCGATTTTCACTGGATTTGTCAAAGATCAACATTTTAGACATTTGGTCAATGAAGGATCCAAACCGAAATGTTTTCACAACAAGTGGCACCCTTATAACTATATAAAAACCATAAAAGTGGTTTCTTTTTAATTCATAGTTTCGATTCAGTAAACCCAAACCATACCCCTAAAAAGAATTGACCTACGAAGCAAAATTTCAACACTTTCCTTCCTAAAGCTACTTCACTGCAGTCATCTGCTTTATTGTAGTTGGCCTTGTTAGTGCAATGTTCAAACTCGCCTTTGGTAGCACTATGAAACCACTTGACAAGAAGAGGATACTCGAGAGCTAAAATCATTTTGCAGTAGCTGCTATATAATATGGTATGTTTAGGGGTAGGGTAACATATTTGGCAGACAAGCAACTATGATAGAGTCCAATAAAAGGATTCATTTAATGGAAACGAAAGAATGATATCACAATTTATTTATTCATACCTTCAAGGATTTCCTGCAAAAAGCATTATGTTCATTTCAGCTATTGGATTGTTGTAGAAATCTACAAAACATGGTCATTACGTTTTGTACAGGAGTATAGGGAAAATGCAAGGATAGATTCTACTGCCTGGGCGAAACATGCTCGATCTTACGAGACTTTAGGTTTACAATAGAATATACCCAAGGAAAATTCCCAGGGAGTTCCAAGTGATTGAGAAAAAAGCATTTTTAGTCCCACCCTAATAATCACAGACTTTGTCAAAAAAACTGTGACCCTAGGCCCATATGGGGTGTAAAGGTTTGGGTCAAAAGTCACCTGGGCCAATTAAAGGGGAAGTCTTGAAGAATCACTGGAATTGCTTGTGCCACAAATCAATTGCTCATTCAAGAAGTCTCTGGTTGCCAAAAGCTTGGGACCCAAGGGGTGTTCGCAGAATAGTCAACGGTCACGTGGGCCGGTTAACGGGGCATTCTTTGAAAATGTATGAATTCCTTGTACCACAAATCAATTGCTATAATCACTAGACTTTCAGAAGAAAACTCTGACCCCTAGGCCCATGTGGGGTCATAGATAATGCTGTACGATTAAAGGGGGAATTCGTTTGAAAACTAGCATTTTTCTTGTTGTCAATGATGGGATGATTGCAGCTAAAAGACGGTCGGAAAGAACCCATGACCCAGCCCATGGAAAGTCACGATTTGGGTCAAAGATCACATCGGCCGATTGAAAGGGCTACTTTGAAACTCTTATGTTTTTTATGGAATTCCTTGTGCCAAAAACACTATCCTCACTATTAGAAAAGTTACGATGTTTGCAAAGATCACATCGGCCGATTTGAAGGGCATACTTTGAAAATTATGAATTCCCTGTGCCACAAATCAATATATCATCACTATAGTAGATTCGCGCATAGGCTAACCTTTATTCTGTGAGGGGCTTAAGATAATGGAGGGCAGGGGAAGTTTCTTTTTATAATGCATAGTCCAAGTCAAGCAATATGTCTGTTCTATGACAACGAGTATATGGTGCCAAGCAAAACTAGAGACAAAATACAAACGCAATGCCTACGTATTCATAGGCGGACTGACCAATAGACATGGTGGGAATTGTCCACATGGGCCGACTTGGAATGGGCCACCTTGGGCCGGTCAGTAAACATCATGAAAAATAGAGTAAGGAAGAAAAAACAGGAGAAGAAGAAAAAAAAGATGAATAGGAAAAAATACATAAAAAAATTTATATGGGAAATGGTGTTATAGTATATGACGCATTGCAAATGCTTTTAGGAGGGCCGTGGTTGAAGTAAATTGAGTGTTGGGCCGGCAGCAACTTCTTGGAACTAATGAAGCTGAACCTTAATATGGGTATAAATATAGAGCCCAGCCTTTGCGATTTTGCTGGACTTTTCATCGATATCTAAGAAAGTTACAAGCTTGGGCCGGTATTCAGCCCATAGGGTATGAATTTGACTGTATCTATACTCTCTATCTAGCAAGTTTGAACGCTTGATCCCTATATCAATACGTTTCATTAGTGAAAAATTGATTCCGTATAGGCAAAATAAACTGGAAAACTGGGGGGCAATGACATAGGAAATGCTCGATATGGGTGTAAGGTTGTCACTTCCAAACTCAGGGCAATTCGGTGATAGAGGACTAAAAATAGGTGTCGTTGCGTGAGAGACGCCAAAATGCCCTAAAATAGAGGTTTTTTGGGTGATCAATTTGCATTTCAAAATGGGACTTTTTTGGAAAATTTTTGCAACAAATTCACACAAATCGTGTCTTTTGTGAAAATTTTTAAACTTTTCCCAGAAAATAAGGGTATTTGAGTGACAGTGGCAACATTTTAAGATATTGGTTTCTCCGGGTGTCTTTTCAAAATATATGGGTCTTTGGTGACAGCGATGCTGAAAATGGGGGGGGGGTGGTCTTAACAGCCCAAAAAAATGTACATATCCGCGTCACCTCCAAGATGGTAGTGCCCCGAGCTTAGACTCCAGCTATAGATTGTATTGAACCACTTGGATGAACATAAATCTCAAATTACAGAGCTCTGGACAGAAAAAACTCAAACAAGGAGATTCCTGTAATTAAATCCACTCGAAAAACAGATATTTTACAACTTCAACAATATCAGTACCATAATGCAAGTCTTGTGCCATGATCTCAAATAACCCAATCATCTCCTCCGTCAAGATCTTTGCCTCTTTTAATGACATGATATTGGATCTCCGAATTGAATTGTCCTCGACTGGACCATAATCAATTGTTCATTTATTTTATTGATGAAACGTTTGTATAAGTATTTTATTTCTTATGTTCTTTATACTCTGAGTCCTAGGCCTACGTTATTGCATTCCGGCTTGCCATAATCGGGGCCGTCCGAGAGTTGGCCCGGGCCCGGTAGAAAAAAATCGTAAGCCCTGTTTTAGAAAATTACGGCGAAGCAAGAAAACAAACACTGCCTAATATAACCTTAAGTAGCCTCTAAAAGCCAACTTTGATGAAATCATGCTCATTTTAGATCTATGGACCATTTTGATAACCGTTTTTGTCTTATACTCCGCAACGGCTCGAGTGATTTGACTCAGTGCTTTGACTCAATTGCAATAAAATGAGCGATTGTCCTTATGCATAGTTAGAAAAGGCATTTTGTTTACCTAAAGGGGTGATTACCATCCCCTTCATCTTTGTTTCTTCGTGCTACAACCCCCTTCTGGTACCTTCATATTCTGTAATGTAATTGTCAATTGCCAATTACGACTCATAGTGACGTCATAGGAAGTTATGGTACTATATTGTTGGTACCATATTGGAAGACAAAACTTTAAAGCTATTCGTGGTAATAAATTTATATCTAAAGGGACAAAAACTTTTTGCAAATATTTAGTAAGGAAAATCATGGATGTGACACCACCCATCTTTCAGGAGTTAAAAAAATGCTCAGGTCCGATTGTTAAAACGGGAGGACCAACATATGATATGGAAAGCGGTGTAAGGCTGCGCTTCCAAATCCAGTGGCATTCCGGTGACAGAGGATATGCAAAATAAATCTTTGGTGATAGACAGCCAATTTTGCTCTAAAAATAGTTTTTTCGGTAGAAACTCGCTAAATTGCACAAAAATGGGGTATTTGGGTGAATATTTTTTGAAACAAAATATTGAAAAAAAGGAGGTTGTTAGTAAAGATTTTCAAAATATTCCCCCAAAATAGGAGTCTTTTGGTGATAGTGATAAAATTTTTCAAGTAAATATGGCATTTTTGAGTGACAACGATCCTGAAAATGGGGTCGAAGTGGCAGTTTTTCCAGGGGGTCGTTAAAGCTTGGGAATGATCGATCAACAATATTGTTTGTTTTTTTGCTTCTTTAGTTTTTTCTTTACATTTCATTTTAACCATCCTGCCAAAGTGTCCTGCATGATATTTTTTGAAAATAATGTTCAACTCAAACATCCGCATTTGAAAATGACATGTTTAAATAATACGGTTTTCCCCGGCATTTTTCCGCAATTTACGCGTTCCATTTTATAAAAGGAACATTCGTTTTCGTGCGAAATTGAACGATGATGCTATTGTTATTTCAATTAAGGCAAAACGTCATGCGATTTCGTTAAAAGGGGGCATCGACCAAAGAGGTTCTATTAGATAGCGAGGCAAAACGTTACGTCATCTTTAAAATTCCATCGTCTCGCATGTTTTTCCGAACACAAAGAAAACATAGATACCAACAATAGAAAGCAAATGCTGCCTCCGCTTCTTTTTCCACATCTGTGGGTGCCCGGCTTGCATATAGACTAATCGGTAGTGATCAAATTGATTATGGTTTAGAGGGTGGCCAGGTGTAAAATAGTGTACCTGGATCATTGTGCCAGGATACTCTTTTTGTTTCTTCGCTCATAAGTCAATGCGCGCTTAGGTGAAGTTGTATTCATTGGGGGTTTATTTAAATCAAGACGACTGACGTTTCATTTCATTCGTTGTGTGGCCATGGTATGACAAAATCTTTCAACCACCCAATAGCACCCAACATCACAACTATATTTTTGCCGGTTGTTTTGTGAATCGAATTGACATTATGTGTGTATACAAGCAAAGGCAACCCAAACTAATAATTATTCCGTGCAATATTCAAAAGTCAGCGCCCAGCACGGCGAACGGGTTTTGAATGGGCTTCACCCCCTTGCATTCGACCGCGTAAAATGGTCGACCAATTGCGTAACTTACCTCAAAACTACCTCATCAATCGATTTCAATTGGATTAGCTTTGCGATTCAATTCATGTTTTCTATTTCGCCATTGAGATAACAAAAATGAAAAATGTTCTTTTGAATTAGCAATATTTTGCGTTTAATCATATAGTCAGGGGAAATCATTCCTTCCTCAGCATTTTGGCATTGAACAATATTATATGACTGATACATAGATGTAAAGGAATTAAAATGACCTGATGATAGCCTTATTTAAAAAAAAGCAAAATGTAGACTTTTCTGAAAGGAATGGATCATGATTAAAGATAAAAAGTATTCATTTGAAAGTTTTACATAATCATCCTAATGAGTGTAGCACAAAGATGCTCATAATTAAAACACGGTGGCCTTTAAAAGACATGATCAGTATCCGAAAGTGGCAGTGAAATATATAATGAAAGTGAAGATAACTACAGTGATAAGCTGAGTAAAGCAGAGAATGAAACGTTAAACTTTTCATTGGAATATGAAACTCATAAGCAACTTAACAGAATGAAGTTATAGGCTTTAAAGAGATTTTTATTTGAAAAATGTATATTCTAATTTGACGATTCAAATAATTATGTGAATGAAAATAGCTGCCATCAAGACAAATGTTTAGTGTGTTCGAAAAGTTTGAAAACACGTTTTAAATTGGTCCAGCCGTTTGGATAGTGGAATAAAAAATGTGCACTAAATTGGCCCATAAAATTAATGTGGTCACTCGACCACATTTGGATGCGTTTTTGCTCAAAACATCAAAAGAATACATTTCATGGGCAAATAAGAAACATATGTACTTTTATCTGATATGAAAATCTCAAGTTTGATGGAGTGAAGTGTGTGACTAGGTCATATATTGGAACACCCACCTTTATCCTATTTTTCAGTTACATTACTGTACATGACGAATTAAATTTATCGAAAAAAATATAGGCCTATAATTATATATGTGTCCTTAGATATTAAAATTTACTAAATTTGTTTTTTAAAAAAAAAAAAAAAAAAAAAAAAAAATTTTACTGATTTTGTCATTGTAGGTCTATTAAACGTAAACGTATATTGTAGGTCTATAACGTAACGTAATTGAATGCATAATCGCCAATTAGAATAGCAATCTACGAAATTGAAAATCAACCGTACATTGTTTCGCAACGTTCTTGTTTACGTATAGCGAAAAAAGTTAATGATTTTTCGAAATAAATGCGAAATGGCGAAATTGGAAGCATAAAGACGAACTTTCATTATCGTAAGCTAAATGTACAACGATATTTATTGACAAAAAAGCAAACAAAATGTAATAAGGTGGTTCATAGTACGAATTGTACGTAGGATTTAGACCGATAGCCCAAACGTGCGAAATTGATTGCCCAATTATTTTTTTGGTTTATTAAAAGTAGAAATTGGCCCGGGAAAACTATATTTTGGGATAAGAAGTGGATTATTACACATGTTGCTTCTTTAGTTTTATATTGAATAGCTATTTACTTTGTTTGAAATACTACTAAAGTATTGCATGATTTCATTTTCAAAATTATGTTGAAAAATTACAAATTTATAGGAAATGAGAAGTAAATAACAAAGAATTTTAATTGACTTTGTATGTCACACACGTACCAAAAAGACAAAGAAGTTTTTATTCTAGAAACACTGTCTCAGTAATGTTCATATTTCATGTCAAAAAGCCAGTTTATAGAGGTACCTTCCATTATAGAAAATAATCGGTTTAAGATCTCTCTTCTTTCAAAGTTATTGAGTGCTAATTATAGTCACACACTGGACCTGCACTCACATTTTAGTCATGGAAGGACATAGATTTCTGGTCATATGAGAGGTAGCAATTAACTTTTATTACCAGTTACAATATGAATATGAAAGTTTAAACAAAAAACAACATTATTTTAATAAAGACTGACTTAACTTGAGTTCAATGTGTTTTTTGAAGTTTGGTTGAGTTGCCAATTTAGCAGACTTGCACTATTTCACCACAGGAACTCTCATACTTGGAGTAGCATTGCTCTGTTTGGCGTTATTACTGTGACATTTTAATTAAAGTGTTTGAAATAGTTGATAATATGGAACCACACAAGATTTTCTTACAACTTCATTTTTGGTGCACATTAATAACGGTCCCCAATTTTGTGTTATAAGTCAATGAAGATGTCACACACGTAACCACCATGTCACACACGTGACCGAACTTAGTGATATAAATTTCTTAATTACCAAGTAAAGTTTGCGTGTTACTTTTGAATTACCAACATTATTGTAATGACAAAGTACCAATGTCTTCTGAAATAAATATAGAAAGTGAGTACTTAAATAATCAAAGAATTTTACAGTTGAAGGTTGAATTCTAAAACCCCTTTTTTTGTCTGAGGTCACATGACAAAATAACTAATCTGGCGAAAATATAAATAATTATTTTTGTTAGGTTTTGGACCTAAAGGTTATTCATTATACAAAGTAATAACAAGATTGTTATACTGGCAAAACAGCAATTGAGTTGAAAATCAAATTTACCGTTTTTAGGTCACAACCGTGACCGAAGAATGGCCCTGTCCCGCCGTTTACAATTCTACTGAACCAAATAATGTTTATTTATGAGCCTTACCCTAAACCCTATCCTAAGACCAAATAAAAGAATTTGTTAGGTCATGTCGAATTTCGAAGGAGGGGTACATATGGAACTCTTGCCCTGATGTTCATCACATGGGCCGGTCAAGTCAATCTTTCCACAGCCGATTGACTACCCAGTCCTCCTCTGACCGGATTAGTGTAAGCTGTGTGCGGCAAGTGAATGAATGGCGTCAGACATGTTCATCCAAGATTTGAACAGTTGATTAGTGGCCCAGTCTGTTTTTTTCTATGCGTTGGTATAGCCTCCCTTCTCCTTTGCAAATTGGCCATTCTTTTCACCCTACCAAATCAATTTTGTAATGGATTCAACGCTGGTGCAAGTCACAGCCCCATTCCATGCATTTGACCGGTTCCAAACTTTTCCCGCCTGCCCCATCAGCATGAATCTATTATAGACTTACCATGGCTTTGGCATCTTTCCCCTAAAAAATCTCATTTTGCTGATGATTGTTTATTGAGACATATTTGGGTACTTATGTACCCTTGTTACGTCATTTCTTCCTGGGGTTTTTAGTAGGCGTGCTGCTTAACAGTCAATTGAGGAGGCGGTCTTTTTTTTTGTTTTCCTTGAGTATATCTCCTGGGTATCCTTGGCATAAGTGAGTGATATTTTCCACTTACAGATGTGTCCCCTGGTTGGCTCCTTGGTGGGTGGGGAGCTCTGGAGATGAATCTCCATACTTTGCATTATGAATTCTCAACAACAACCTTGACAAAAAATCCTGTTAAACGTAACAGAATTGTGATCCGGATCCTGTAGTTGAAGATTATTGGCCTCACTTTTAGTGATTGAAGGCATTGATGTTTCCCCTTTTTGCTGATTAAGCAGGTATGGAAGGCATTGCTGGCAATGGAGAAATATTAAGAAACTCAGGTCTGGGGATATTTTTGTGGAGGTCGACCGGAAGATTCAGTCGTATAACCTCAAAATGACTACCATGCTTGCCCAAGTTCCCGTTAGTTACTCCTCATAAAACTTAACTCTAAAGAAGGGTGTATTAATGCCATGCCCATTAAGAATTGTTCCTGATGATCAATTTTGAGTGGGTTTGGCATCTCAAAATGTCACCATATCCATATAAATTATGCATGATTACAAGAGATGGTAAAAAATCAGTCGGGTACGTTATACTTACTTCACATGCGCTAACTTTACCCAAGTCAGTCAAAGTGGTTCACCTTCAGGTGCAAGTAAGAGATTACCTCCTATCCCTACAAGAGTTTTAAATGTCAACGTTGGCCACTTTAAGACGTAGTGTAGAAGGTCCAGAGTTTGGGGAAAAGGGTGGGCAAAGAGGCCACAATGACCCAAAGGCTAAATGTGTGAATTGCGTGGTAAAATCACACTCGGCAATTCTAGATCCCTGTCCTAAATGGTAAAGAAAAGAAATCCAAAAATCAGTGACAGGTAACATGACTTAGAAAAAGGCCAGAGATACTTTTCGTTCTCAGGTTTCCGGATCCAGGTTACTGGAACTAAACCTGAAACCTGAACCTGAACCTGAAAAGATTATGCTGATGTTGTGAAAAGTGGGCAAAATCAATTCTAAGACATCATGTACCCAAAACAGATCTTGTTTGGCTAATGATTTTGCCCATCGCTCAACAGTATTTAGAAATTGTAGGGAAAAAGACAAGTGATAAAATTGGCAACTAAGTGACTTTGCCTAGTGATCTCGTAGTCTTTCTAGAGATCATGTAAAGAGACATCAAGTTCATCTAAAGGTGATCAGACTGTTCAGGCATCTACTAACTCCGAAGTAGATCTGCTGGCAGAAAAGAAAGCGACTACAAAAATAAAACTGGATGAATGATAAAGGCCAACCTTGTTCTATTGTTTCTATCAAGCCAAAGAAATGGGTAATCCGCAAACACTTAAAACTATAAACTGCCTCAATTCTGAAAGTCGTCAAGAATCAGGTAATACTAAACATTCACAATCATTACGAATCAAGGATCACGGATCCCTTTTCAGCTTTATAACAAGTTTGATGCACTTTTTGTTAGGTGATGAGGAAGGGCATGGACTTTTTGTGTCCCTGAAACACCAGAAAACAATTAATGATATTAAGAAGAAGGGTCCTCTAATTCTGTAAAAAAGTGACACATTCTAATAATGTGCAATTCTGCAATGGAATTGCAGAGGGCTTAGACCAAATTATGAAGACGTTAAATGCCTTATAACTGACTATAACCCATCTATTCTTTGTCTTCAGGAAAAACGTCTTAAAGACAGTGATTCTAATAAAGTTTGTTTGTTTTAAGGGGTACGATTCTTGTAATAAAACTCTGTATCCCCCCAGTGGATATAGAGCTATTGGACTATTGGAGGGTCATCTATACTGTAAGGGTGAGTCCCTCTTCTGTCATACAACTTACTACCAATTTGGGAACATTTTTCTGTTAAAGTGCTCTACACCGCACAATAACTGTTTGTTCTGTTTATTTCATCCCTAATATAATTAGTTTTAGAAATGAATTGATAGATTGATTGGTCAACTACACTTCCTTCTCCCTTCCTTTTGGTAGGTGACTTCAAAGCCATAGTGAACATTGGGGTTGCAAATGATTACCAATCGGTGGGTGTCATGTAGAATCTTATTTGGAGAAATCATATTTCTTGTATTTTGAAATGATGGTCTAGTACTTACATCCATACTGCGACTGGAACTCCCTCATCTATGATTTATCAATTTGTTCATCCTACATTTTATATGGACCTCAGTCTTGTGGGGAGTTCATGTGATCAGTGTGTAGTGATCATTTTCCAATCTTATAGATATTAATAAGCCATTCCTGAAGAGAGAGTTTCCTTAATTGAATGGCAACTTCATAAAGGCCACTGGCCAGACCTTTTTAATGATAGCTGTTTAGCTTTAATTAATAGGCAAGCTTTTTTTAACATTGAATCCTCTTCCTCTTTTCTTCATTCACCTCACCGACATTTTGATTGATATAGCAATATCAATTCCTAAGTCGTCTTCAAAAGCTTATAACCACAAGCCAGGTTTAATGTGAATTAAAGTCGCTATTTGATTGTCGCTAAATGAGTAGAAAAAAAGAAATCCAAAAAAATCAAAGTGACAGGTAAAAAAAAAAAAAAAAAAAAAAAAAAAAAAAAAAAAAAAAAAAAAAAAAAAAAAAAAAAACATGACTTAAAAAAGAGCCAGCGATAACTTTCGTTCTCAGTTACCGGATCAAGGTTACTGGAAATAAACCGAAACCTGAACCTGAACCTGAAAGATTATGCTGATGTTGTGAAAAACTTGGCAAAATCAATTCTAAGACAGTCATTGTACGCCAAAACAGATCTTGTTTTGGGCCTAATGATTTTGCCATCCTCAACAGTAATTTAGAAATTGTAAGGAAAAAGACACGTGATAAGAAAATTGCAACTAAAATGACTTTGCCTAGTAGATCTTGTAGTCTTTCTAGAGATCATGGTAAAAAGAACAATCAGTTTCATCTCAAGGTAATCAGACTGTTCAGGCATCTACTAGACTCCGAATTAATATCTTGCAGAAAAGAAAGCCTACAAAAATAAAACTGGAGGAAGTGATAAAGCCAACCTGTTCTATCAAGCCCCATAAACTGGGTAATCCCAACAATTAAAACTGCCTAATTCGACGCGTCAAAAGAACAGGTAATACTAACATTCACATCAGTAAGGTCAAAGGGATCACGGATCTATTCATTCAGCGTTAGAACAAGTTGAATGCACTTTTGTTAGGTGATGAGGAGGGCATGGACATTTTTGTCCCTGAACACCAGAACAAAATTAAGTGATAAGTAAGAAAGATGTCCTCTAATTAATTCTGTTAAAAGTGACACATCTAATAAATGTGGCAATTCGCAAATGGAATTGCAAGGGCTTAACCCCAATTATAGGAAGAAGTAAATGGCCTTATAACTGACCATAACCCATTATTTTCTTTGTCTCAGGAAAAAACGTCTTTAAAGACAGTGATTCTAGATAAATTTTGTTTTAAGGGGGTAGATTTCCTTTATACAAAACCTGTAATCCCCGTGGACTAATAGACTCTGGAGGGTCATCTATACTTTTAAGGGTGGAGTCCCTCATTCTGTCATAAAACTTAATACCAATTTGGAAGCATTGCTGTTAAAGTTGCTCTTCACCAGCACAATAACTGTTTGTTCTGTTTATATTCATCCTAAATATAAATTAGGTTTAGATGAAATTGATTAATTGATTGGTTAATTTCCTTCTCCTTCCTTTGGTAGGGTGACTTAATTCAATGCCCCATAGTGAACATTGGGTTGCACCTGATACCAATCGGTTGGTTGTTCATGTAGAATCTTATTATGGAGAATCAGATTTTGTATTTTTGAATGATGGGTCAGTATTACATCCATACTGCGACTGTAACTCCATCAGCTATGATTTATCACTTTGTTCTCCTACTATTTTTATGGACCATCTTGTGGGGAGTTCATATGATCATGTGGTAGTGATCATGTTTCCAATCTTATAGATATTAATAACCCATTCCTGAAGAGAGAGTTTCCTTAATGGCAACTTCATAAGGCCCACTGGCCAGAGTTAAGATAGCTGTTTAGCTTTTAATTATAGCAAAGCTTTTGTTAACATTGAAGATCCTCTTTCTTCATTCCACCGACATTTTGATTGATAAAAAATAGGCCCATAAAATCAATTCCCCATCGTCTTCAAAAGGCTTATAGTAAACACAAGCCATGGTTAAATGCTGAATGGTCAAGTCGCTAATTGATTGTCGCAAAGTGCGTTGTACGTATTTTTAATCAAAATCGGCCAACAAGAACAACTTAAGAAAATATCAAAAGCCCGTGCAAGGCTAACTCGTCGCCATTATTAACAAAAGGAAACGGGAGTCTTGGAAGGCAATATGTCAATCCAAGTTTAAAACATTCTAGAACTCTCCTGTTAAAAAACGCTTGGGAGATAAGGTTAGGAAATATGGGAAACAGTTGAGTGAAATACCACTTTTCATTAGATAAATCTGATTAGTAAATGTAACGAACTCAGGATAATTGCCCACTATTTATTGGCATAGGTGAGATGAATTTGAACACAATTCGGTCCAAGCAATCATTATACTCAGTGTACATTTCCAAAGATTTTAACAAATAGCTGCTGAAAAGGGGAGAGGGCAGAAATGATATGGTTGGGGGGTTTTCATCAGGTCGGCGCATAAATCAGAGGGAGTAGAATAGTCCATTTATTTGTTAGAGCTTAATAATGACTCTCTTAGTACTGTCCAGGATACTGCTACTCTGGACCCATATGAGATCCATTATCAAATTTCTTAAGCATCTTCCACAAGAATCCATTCTTGTATTGCTTGATATTTTCAATATATATGGGAGGTCTGGAATGTTCCAAATGTATATGCGTGAAGCTACAATTATTCCCTGTTCCGAAGCCAGGGGAAGATGCGACCAAGGCAACAAAATATCGTCCAATCTCCCTTACCAGCTGTTTATGTAAGAACCATGGAACAGGATGTTAATGAATATGCTCGTCTTGTTTGGTTGCTTGGAAGGTAAATGGACTAATATGTAGTGTCAAAGTGGTTCCGGGCAGGGGCGTAGTACTATTGACCAACGTGTTTCGTCTTGAATCTTTTATTCGGGATAGTTTTGTTAAGGACATCATGTTTGTGTCCAGTATTCTTGATCTTGATGAAGGCACTATGATACTACTCACCTACTTGGAAAGATGGTATTTTGAAGGATTTGCCACTAATTTAGGTACTAATAAGTAAAATGCCTTTGTTTTATTAAGAATTTTTGTCAGATCGTGTTTTTAGGTTTCGTCTGGGAACAGTCCTTATCAAATAACAATATCCGAGATGGGTATTCCCACAGGGTAAGTATTCCTCTGTTACCTTTTCTTTTGAAATTAAAAATAGTATTGCCAAAGTGGTCAATGCAGGAAGGGAGAGGTCATTGTTTGTAAATGATTTCTCATTGCCATTTCTTCATCAAATATGCTTCTATAGAAAACAAAATGCAAAATTGGTCTGAATAAGAATTCAACATGTTGGGTGGGTGGGGATCAGCTGAAAATGGTTTCCGCATCTCTAAAACAAACTGTTTTATGCATATTTTTTGCAACAAGACGTCTTCATTTCACCTTGACCCAAACTAAAATTGAATGTTTTCTTCTTCTTCCTATTCCTGTTGTTTTCACATACTAAAATCTTAGGCTTAAAGGGAGGTATTGGTATAATCTATCGGCATATATATGAATATCCTAAAATAGACGTACCAAAAGTGTTTGCATGGGTCTTGGAGTATGCCTTGCGAAGAAAAAACACCATTTCACGCATCACTACTTTCGAACAGTAACGATTTAAGGAATCCGCCCCGTTGTTTTTTGTACGCTAATCGTTTTTGGCCACAAAGCCCTTGTTTTAAGGCTTTCATTGCCACCAATTGAAGATGAGCGGTGGTTAGTCAAGTTTCTGGCCGGTAGAAGACTATCGCGTTTTACTTTTAACATTGAAAATTAAAAAACAACAGCTTTAATTTAACGTCTTCCTTTAAAACAAAAAAGCTAAATTTTCAAAATGGCATACATTTATGCCTAATTTTATAAAATGAGGCTGGGTTCTGAGAAATAGAGTTTTTAAAAATTAAAATGAGGAAACTCGCATCAACAAAGAAGCGCTACTCGGTACATGGAAAAGTTACTAAAGATTGCTGAAGCCGCTGCATTAGTGGGTTTTCGAACACTGAGCTCATACAATGATTGGAAACCTGGCCTTCATAATTGAAGCACTGAATCGCCAATATTGGTCCATCCAAAGAAGAGCCCAAGCAGGTGGTGGTTAAGAGCGTGTCATTTATACAAAATTGTTCCCATTGAAATGTGATATGCGACATAACATACTACAGAAGCAGCCAATTCAGTGAGCTCATGTGTATTTGCGCGATGGTATGGCATGTCTCTACATGTGCACCGGGATACAACTTCTGTTAAACAGTGTGTCTCTGATGGTATTGGTGTTCGGTAGACCAGACCCGCCCGTTGCTCCATTCATCTAAATACAATTACTGTTTGGTAGCCAATCCATTGTAATAGATAGAGATCAGTGGTAACAGTGCGACTACGATAAACTAAATATTACGACACGCGACCACCCTTTTCAAATGTCCACTTTTCATGGAGTGTTTTGTTTAGCCAACTAAAACCTTTGTTATCACAAAATTTATAGCTAAAACACCCCCCCTCTTAACATTTTTCCGCATAGCACTGAGTTTTTTAAATGAGTTTTTTTTTTGCATAAAATAAAAAAATTCTAAACGAATATCGCTCCTATCCTTTGTGTCTCAACGAAATTCAAAAGATATTGGAGTCTGGCACTTGCACTTGATATATTCCGTAATGGGATATATTTTTCGCTGCTTCCTGGGTCGGTATTGCAATGGCGGCGGTTGTAAATATACCACAAGGGAAATAAACATGCTAGCTTCCATGATCGTTGTACAGTTTGTATATTGGTCGGAATAAATCTGGATTTTGTTCGCAAGGAATACTCCCAATGGCCATTAAACCATCTGGTTACGGTTTTATTTTGGGATAGTTCATTATATATTTTGCCGATATATTGATACCAATAAATCGCTTTCAATATTTGACAGTAATTGAACTTTCAAAGCTCTATTGACTACTTGCGGAAGAGATGTCAAAAAGCTCTGAATTTTTTTAACAGTGTATTCAAAGATGGACCTGGGGGTGCAGATCGCTCAAGTTTTGCGTCGCCCCTTCTAGTAGATCCCTTGTGAGCAAAATTGGATATGGTTGCATTGTTTATAGTTCTGCTCGTTAGTCAGATTTGAAAAGCTTGAACCTATTCAAAATCAAGGTCTTTTCGACTATGCTTGGGTGCTTTTCGTACCTCTCTAATGCAAAGCTTATATGTCGAACTATGAACCTCCATTACATCTAAGATGGAAAGTAGCTTCTGCAATATGCTCTAAAAAACTTCAAGTAATGCTGATATTCCAACATGAGAGCACCTTTTCGCCTAAATGTTACCAACTTCTATACTATCACGCCTTATGCTAATTCCATCTTTGTGAAATGTATAAAAAGGGTTTTTTCTTCAACAGGTGTTTCAAATGCTGATAATCTTGCTTCATTTGAATTTTCCTATTAGTCCCCTCCTTGGACAATGTTGAACGTTGATATTGACCTACCTTATGTCAATATAAAAGGGTCTACTGCGATCTTGTTTTTTTTCAACTAAATTTTGATGATCTAGACATAAATATCTCACATCGAGCTATTTATCAGTGGGTCCAAGGTTTTCGAAAGGGCTGCTGGCAGCATGCTTTAAGTCGTCGGCGTGATCAACGCCAAATTAGGTTTACCTGATAATGTCTATTTTTCTGCCGATTGCAGGCACTATAAGTTGGCCCTTAAGAGTTAGCTGACATTTCCAATGTAGAGTCATTTCATTATATTTTTCTGATTCACTATCTATCTATGCTTTGAAAGGCAAAGAGTGTCGTCATCCCTATATTGCTGAAGCTGTTTGAAGTATTCCTTCAATCTTTGTTCTCAATTGAAAATCTGTTGTTTTAAGCTTGGATTCCGAGTCACATTGGTATTCAAGGCAATGAAAAGGTTGATGTATTGGCGAAAGAAGCCCTTAATATGAATATAACAAATATTGAGATCCCCTTTACAGATTTTAAGGCTTCAGTAAATAGCTACATCAGAAATAGGTGGCAAATGCTGTGAGATTCATTTCCTAATAATAAAATGCAAGCTTTTCAACCAACTGTTGGAGTAGCTGGCAGTTCAGGTTTGATTGGACGAAGGGACGAGATTGTATTAGCGCGATGTAAAATTGGTCATACTTATATGACCCATAGTTATTTGCTTAGAGGTGAACCAGTCCCTCGGTGTATTCCTTGTGATTGTGCTCTTTCTGTGAAACATGTATTACTTGAGTGCGTTGATTATGCGCTTATTCGTAGAAAATATTATAGCGTCCCAGATTTGAATATTTTTCAAGATATTAGGCCTCTTCAGGTGATAAATTTCCTGAAGGAGGCTGATTTGTTTAAATATTGTTAACTTTTTAAAATGTTGTGACTAAATTTATTGTGGTGTATGTTTTATAAAGGTTTTGATGTTTTTAATAATCTTAATGACACTTTATAACACAATTGTGTTGAGTTGTCGTTAAACTTTAATACTCACTCACTCACTATTATAAACTTGGTCAGAAGCATTGCTGACCAAGGCCCGTATGGGGTGTTCACAGATTTGGGTCATAGATCATGTAGGCGCCGATTAAAGGGTCATTCTTTGAAAATCTATAAATTCCTTGTGCCACAAATCAATTGCTATAATCACCAAACATGCTCAGAAGAACCACTGACCGAAGGCCCATATGGTTGTTGACAGTCAAACTAGAAACCTTGCAAAAAGGCAACACTTGTGATTCGCGGATTTACTTGTTAAACAAATACAAAAACAGAAAGTTTTATGTGAAAACAACTATCATATACATCGATTATACACAAATTACCAGTAGAAAGTCAAAATGACAGATTTTTGGCAAAAAAAATCAGCGATTTGGGGCCAAAATCACCAAATTTTGGCAAAAAACAGTCATTTGGGGCCAAAATTGGTTAAAAATCTGAAAATTCTACTTTTCCCCCCAAATTTCACCTTACCACTTTACTGAAACTTGGTCAATTCTCTTGGCCATAGAGCAAGGAGTTGCAGGAATCCAGCCTTGATGTAACCCCGCAGGGGTTCTTAGTGGAAAAGGAGGTATGGGGATGTGCGGCCGAGAAGGGTTGCATTTTCAGCGATTTTGGCATATTGATGGGTCCCTTTTTCTTGCAAATTGGTATATGAAAGGGTTGCATTTCTGTTGAAAGTGATTTTCCAATGGTCAATCAGGTATTAAGAATGTTTACAAACTACAAATGTGAAAAATAGTGCTGCCAGAATGGCTTAAAATACATTTTAACAGTTTTCTCTCAGCTTTTGGGGCTTCGCCCAAAAAATCTCCACCAAAGCATGTATACGAATGGGTAGCAAATCTGTCATTTTTGTATATTTTTTTTCGGAGTAGTGGTTCAAACTCTGACCCGCAAACATCCCTACCCAACCAAAAGTGAGACCCCGTATGAAACAAAGGCATGGACCACTCTATGTGATTTTTTCACAAGGTACTGTCCAAAACACCCAATTCCTTATTGAGAGCAAACACCTTGCATAAGTTGTTCTTCTTCTTATCGGTCCAAACACTGTTGGTTCTCAAATATGATCCTAGTCCTAAAGACTGGTCAACGTAAAGTCTGGCTGGCTTCACTGATTTCGGATTTCCGCCAGGTCCTTGTTCGTGGCATTTGTTGCTCCAGTCATGGGCATACCAAGGAGATTTCCAAACATGGTGCTGTTCCACAACCACAGGTAAGTATCCTGATCTGCTTCCAGACGCCCCTCTTCTGCAATGAAACCTTAGATCGGACAGTTCTGGTTCTCAATCTGTTAGGATCGCCATTCATCCCATGAGGAGTCGGATCCAGGTGGAAGTGCGCACCAGTTTTCAATACCGTTTAGAGAGATTAAATCACATTAGATACTTGGCAGGCACGCTCGTTGCAATGCTCGCTACGCTACGACCGATGTCTGGTGGCGCCAATTCCTGCTAGATGTATAAGTTTTCCGGTGGTGTTGGACGATGCACCAGTGATAAGCCTGCAGAGGCATTTAAAAAAACGCTGAACATCTTTCTGCATGGGTTGATCTTTCCCATACAAGTCAAGTATACTCTGCACATGATTACCACAGGGCAAGTGCCGTCGATCTTAGGGTATAGGCGAGCACCCCATCTTGTGCCAGTGAGTTTGTTCAAGAGTTATGCGTGAACATACTTTTACTCTTCGCCTTCTCGATGGGGTTCTTATAAGAGAGAGTGTGGTTCCAAGGTAACTCCTAGTTAGACAGGATTATCACAGTGTCACTTTAGCTGACGTTTGCTTTCACGGTTGCGTAGAGGGAAGCACAACACACAACCTTTGTCTTAGATGATTTGGCCACTAGGTTGTTTTCCTCATAATAAAGATGAAGTTCATCCAAAGCTTTGGAGAGTATCTCTTCAACTGTGAAGTCGGCATCTTGTCCGCTAATTCCAAGACAGCCTGCATAAATAGAAAACGACGGTTCCTGCACTCCTAGTTTGGTCGTTCGTATAGATTTTGAACAGGAGAGGTGCAAGCACACTCCCTGGTGGGCCGACATTCTTGAAGCTTCTTGAGCCTACGCCATCGCTCTTCTTCGCTCTAGCTGAACAAAGAACACCTGTTTGCCATCACTCCTCGATAAGTTCAGTCAAGCGAATGTCCTTGGTATTACCAGATCTTATGGAGTAGCATCTGTGATTAACACTGTCGTATGCTGCTGACAGGTCGACAAACACAGCTCTGGTTACCATACCCTTCTCAAAACCATCCTCAATGTGTTGAGTTAGGTTGATACTTGGCTTTTTGTTGATTTGCCTAGCCGGAATCCTGCTTGTTCTGGTATGCAGATTGTTCGTCTAATCACAGGTGTCGATACGATTGAGCAGAGACGTTCAAAGAGCTCGTAGTATGGCTGAGGATGATATTGGTCTGTAGTTCCTGGGATTGGATGGATCTTTCCCAGGCTTTAGGAGTGCCATAACTGTGCTTCCTCCAGATCTTTGTGATCCTGTGGGAAATAAGGCAGCAATTGTAGAGCTCAAAAGGCCATTCTTGCACTGGGGCCAGATTTGTTGAGCTGCTCAGTAGAGATTTTGTCAAGGCCTCCTGCTTTTCCCCTAGTGAAGTTTAGGCAATACCGGAATCCAATTCGTCCATGTTGAAGGGGCGAGTGAAACCAGGTCACCACTATACCTCTTATGTCTAGTTTGATCTTTTGGGTGGGTTTCTTGCTGCGCCTTGCAATTTAAAAGCAGTTGTGGGCACCTTGGTTGAGTGGCCCTTTGGCTGCTGTTGGAGGTTCTGTTGGATCCCCTCGTAGCTTTCGGATGGTAGACCATGCTTTTCTTTCTTGCTGTTATGGGCATAATCGTTGGATTCAATTAAAGTAGCCAGGTTTTGAATCTTTCCCTGGGAGATCCTCTCCGAAACTAACTTCCAAAAACTTCCTCACCTTTAGCAGGTGTTTTCATCAAGCAGCCGAAAAGGATCATCTTCAAACATTGTGATATACGCTTGATATTCTCTAGCACATTCCTTGGAAAGGCCTGGTATAATATTCCGTCCTACAGACAGGCCTCTGGGTATGAATCTCCGCGCAGTCTTGTTCACTAGTTGCGCAAATTTGTCATAGTTATGGGGTTTTTTGGAGCAATCCTCTCAGTTCGATCCAGTACATCATTGAATCCCGTGCCAGTCTGCTTTTCCTGTACCTATAGTTAAGCGGCGCTTAAAAGGCACTTTGTTTGGTCTTACTGGCAGCGTTGACTGGATACCGATTAGTCGATGTTGAGTTTGTGGGACAGTATCCAGAGCAATCTTACTACACATGTTAGAGATGTTTTTACTAGCAATAGCTAGATCAGGGTTGTAATCTCTCTTCCATGTGCACTATGAAATGATGTGATGGTGGCAGCTTATAGTCGTGAAGGAGACGTAGATGTGGACTGTCTATCCATTCTTTGACAGCTTGTCCGTCTTGGTTAGTTTCATTGTAGCCGCCATTGGGTACTATGGCGGTTGAAGTCGCCAATGAAGAAGTGAGGGTTGGTGAATTCCCAGGGTTGAGTTGAGGTGCTTGAAGTCTACTGTGGAGATTTTAGACGGATGTTAACTATGACAGCTAAGCTCAATGGTGACGACTTCGATGTTGTCATATCAGACATTGAGGTTGCTTCTACTGTGTGCCTGTTCTCACAAATAATAGCACTTCCGTATTGTCGATGTGGTCCCTCTCGGTGGCAAGGACATTCCTGGTATGGTTGGGCGGTGGTTATTGATTCCTCTGTGGGATTCCTGTAGACATGGACATCGCATTGGAGATTGTTACACAATCAGCATGATGTTAACTTTTTGCATTGGAAAAAAACCCTCCACTTCAATGACGCTATAGTGAAGGCAGACCTTAGAAAAGCCTTCGCTGGGTCTAGTCATGATATGGGTATCCTTAAGAAATGATGTTAATGGAAAACCGTGTTTGGAGTTGTAGAGTTTAGTTCGCTGCTTAGTCAAGTTACTAACAAGGGAGACCACAAGACGGCTCTCTACTTCTCCCCAAACTCTGTCAAAACTACCCAATTTCCTTATTGAGAGCCAAGCAGCCTTGCATAGTTGTTAACCATTTTAAATTCTTAGTGACGAGTCTAAAGGTGATCCCGTGGGCAGTAACAATACCCTTCTAAGTTGGAGCCCCTGAACCAGATGAAAGTCAGTAACAGACCTGGGGAGCTACACACCTACCTCCACAGGATCTGGTGAAGCACCTCTGACTGATAAAGATTGAGTTCGATCATTAGGTCGGTAGTTTCCGTCCATTCGCCCAGTTTGTGGTTAAGAGTTGTTTGTGATCTATGGTGTCAAGGTGGCACTGAAGTCCAGTAACATCAGGCCTGTGAAACTTCTATATTTAGCACGTAAAAGCCATGAAACCGCTGTTATAGCGCCCCTCGCGCAGTATGGGGATCGCATGGTTAATGATATGACTTAGGTAGACTATGAAATTCTACAATCTTGCTTGTGGTTGTAACACATACGGAAAGCTATATCCAACAAATCGCGATTTCATTCACTTAAAACAGGAAAAAAGAAAAGAACAAACAAAACTTATCAGATAAGCATAGCTTAATATCTTAGATTTAGATTTTACTTCTTTAATAGCGTCATGAACCATACATTTGGGGCCACTCTTATCGGGGTCTCATCAAGTCCAACTAACATTTGAACACTGCCTTCAACATTGAGGGACAGGTCGGACCGAGGCCTCAACCCAGACCGTGTGAGTTTGCTTCTCCCATTATTATAGAATCCGGTAACATTAAAGTGAACCAGATGATATTTTTGTAGGATACAAATTTCTTTCAATTTCAACTGGATTGTTGTAGACCACCTCACCGAGAATGTTAGCGGTGTATTGGACAAACAGTGTGTCAAAAAAACCCCGCAAAACCTTGTTTTGAACTTGCCTTCTATCGTAATCGTTCCCCATAGAAAACCCTGCTTTGACTTTTGTCGTGCACGACAGAAAGTAATAATCATCATCTTATAAACAGAAGACTTGCGTATCGCTTATTCAATTCATGTGTGACCTAAACATTGGTAAAGCATTCAGATATGTACAAACCGGGCTCGAGGAAAAATTTCCCGGCGCTTCTTTCCTGGAATCTCATGTCTCTACTCGGCCTCACTTTGTTAAACATTTAAGATGTCCCGAAATTAGACCTTACCATCAATAAGTGAAAAACTATATCCTTTATGCAAGGTATACAATGGCCTAAGTGTTTAGCCCCATTATAATTCAGGAAATTATTTGGAGTCTAATGCACCAAGTATTACTGTGCTGTGTATATGTAGAAATTAAGAAGAGCTAACCGCCTTCATCATTTTATGCCAATGCAGATTGCAATTAACCATTTAACCACACAACCCCCTATTTGTGAGATACCCATTATAATACTCCTAGATTTTTCAAGAGCCCCCCACTCCTTTCACACATAATGAAATGGTCCTCATCAAGCCCCCACCCATAAATAATGAAACAGCTCCTCAATCATTTGTATCACCCCAATACACTTCAGTTGCCCCCTGCACTGGCCTCCGTAGTCGGGAGTTTCTCCGTAACCTGACCCATCTGGCACTTTTTCGACACACTAATTCTGAAACCCTTCACCTTCACGGAATAAAGCCCATTTTTTATTTCATTAAAGGTGCAACGAGAGATTCTTGAGACACCCATTTAAGGTGTCATATGTAAGTGATTTCATATTGATTAGAAACTCAAAAATTTTTCCCCCTTGTTTTTGGTACAGTAAATGTCTTAAAAGTGAAAACATATGTGATTTTTGTAGTTTTATTCAATCGAAAACATATGCTGAATTTCGTAGTTGCTCATACAAAATTGAAATTTCACATTTTTTGTTACCACGAACAGTTCCGCTTAATCCTTACTTATTGTTGATATTTTTGATAATAAAGCTTTATAATACCAGTGCCAAATCAGAATTTTTCAACATTTGTTTCGGGCCACCCTTTTATTTGAAATCGCTCGTTGCGGCCGTTAAGGTTTCGAATTATTAAGTGGTGTCAGAAAAAGTGTCAGATGGATCAGTTACATCTGAACCTCCCTCCCTATTCAGAAGAGTCCTTTGGAAAAAACACATCCTCCCACTGACATTTGTCAGGTATGTTTATGAACAGTTTAGGCCCAGACCTTTCAATAGGAGTTCTATAACCTGACTCATCTGACAACTCTTTTTCTGACACCCTTAAGAATTCAGAACTCAATGGAATAAACCTGTGCTTTTTTATTCCATGAAAGGGTTTTCAATTCATAAGTGTTTCAGAACAAGTGTGTCAGATGGGTTCAGCTTTAGGACTACCCTTGTCACCCTTCCTTTGGGTGGTACCATAACGTTTATCATCAACCATTCTCTGTGACATGGGGATTTTCCACTTCCCAATTCTTCTGAGGATACAATGTATAATGGAGAGTATGCATGCCTTTGTGCATCATACCAGGAATGATATGGCACAGAGTGGATATGGCATTAGTTGCTGGTGCTGGCTCGTTCTCACCCTTGTGATATTAAAGCGGCACTGGCACAGTTTCAGAATATGAAATTTCGCTTCAATTTGCTTTTCAAATGATAGGCCTGCCATTGGAAGAATAGAGATATATTTTTACGCAATAAAAAATAACATACCAGAGGCTAAAGACAATCCATGTAATTTGGTAGGTTATTAACTTTGTTTGCTGTACTTTAAATCAACAAATGTGTCCTCTAAAAATGAATATCTCGATCATATTCCATGATATAAAACTGCAAAGGTCACAGGCTCCCGGTCAAACAGGTGTAAGCCAGGGGAATGACTTTCGCCTGTGTTTTCTTGTGTTAAACACCATTTCCCCATCGTCTCTGCCTTAATTAATGTCGCGCCAGAGTTCATTAAATTATAAAATCGGTTCTGTTTACCCATAGCGCGCTTGGCTTAACTATAACTATGGTCGGTGAGGGCCAGAGGTTTTATTAGAAGTCCTTCCCTAGCTGCCCTTCGGCGATATTGCGCCATAACAATTTCGCATTCTCGCGGTCGAAGTCCCTATTGGCGCCCACACAAACGGCTCGAACTTAGACAGCCATAATTTCAATGAAGAGTGCCGACCTTAAGATATTTTGACCGTTTCGAAGTCCTGTGATAGATTTACAGTGTCGTCAGGCTATTTTTTTCCATTACTCGGGTGTCTATGGTAGAAAAAAGTGACCGAAAGAATCCCTTGGTATCATCAAAGTTCATTACTTTACACGCCATCTGCAGAGTTTGACCGACGAAGTTGACAGCTGTTTGTTTATTGATTGCCCAGAGATCGAAAGGAATTTCAGGGAATATTTGAACATCTTTGCAGCATTTATAGCATAATCCTGATTAAATTTGTGTGGTTTATGTCTGACAATAGGTTAGTACGGCATTTTTCTGTTGATTTATATTCATAGTACATCGATGATTTTGTGAAGTGAACTACTGAAGTAACATTGGGTCCCTGTGGCCTGGCAATGATTGGCATTGGGTTCGTAATTGCCAACCTGAGACTTAGCCTAACCCAAAACAAAACAAAGTCCTGCATGTACTGACTTTTTTACAACATTGAAAATCATTTTATAACTTTCCAAATTCTGCACCTCAACGTCTTGGTCGGAATATCGGCTCTGATAACATCGATCCAAAAATTCTAAAAATTAGCCCAAGGCGATAGCTTCCGACCCTGGCTTTCCGGAGCAATGCGACGTGGGATCGGTCTCTCTATCCACTCTGGTGAGGGCTAA
>JAMKCH010025720.1:0-29702 GCA_023653785.1 Ophioderma brevispina | reverse complement strand
CATAACTAATTGGTGAGAAAAATAATCACAAAAACATTACAATTATATGTAATTGTGTTATCATCATCAAACTGTCATGTCATCATGTGTCAGACTGGAAAATTTACTGGCCCAAGAAAAGTCAAAGATAACTGGTCTATTGAGCAACAAAAACACCTCTAGATTATGTGTGTAAGCAACACTTGCATCCGGATGGACAATGGACGACGTTAAGACAGACATTTATTAACTATGATATATCCCCTCTTGGCTAGTCAGGGGGATGAATGATGACATTGCTTACCAATGGTGCAGATAATGCCTGTGTTGCGCACATTGCCTGGTGTCTTCGATGTGAAGTTTTATTTGCCTGATCCAGGTAAGGTTTGCTGTGACTACATTGTACTGCGCAAAAACTGCAGAAGGGGACTCGGAGTCGTGGTGTACTCGTTTGATGTCATTTTGAATTAGTAGATATCGGCAACTAAGATAAATTGAACATAAAATACAGCATTAGAAATCCTCAATCCACCTCAACAGTTATACTTGCTTCTATGATGGCCGCATTTGAATTAATACATTAAACAAAAATCTTTTGGATATTCTTCGGTCAAATTTATTTTCAACCCAAAGTTGTTTTGTCAACTTAAGACACACACCCACACTTTCGTGTTTTTGCATTGGTGATTCTATATTTTCCCCAGACAATAACTATGTTAAGCATGCGCCCTTGTGGAGAAGAAAAACTGCTCGGTCACCCTCTTATCTTGCGTATGAGGCAGCAGCTATTATGTTGTATGTGTTGGAGCCAAATCCCACTGTTGATTGGTTGGGGTTTGAGACATCTGTGTCCACTGGTGGACGAAAGGTAGGGCAATCATTGAGAATGTGATTCACAGTCTGTGATGGAGAGGAACCACATTGGCAGGCTGCGATGGCCGCAGCCCCCATCGGTGCATATTGCTATTGAAGCGACCGACTCCTGCTGCGAATCGGTTTAGGGGGACCCATTCCTTGCGGGGAGATGGCTGCAGGTGGTAGTTCTGTCTTAGGTGTAATAGAGAGTGATCTTGTATTGGGGTATCTAGCCAGGCAGTATTCCATGTCTTAAGATGTTGAAAGTGGGGGAATGGAGATGTTTAGCAGAGTGTCGCCAGAAAGGTCGGCGAGAACGCAATCTCTGTATACAGAGTTGGTGGGATTCTTTGACAGTGTTATGCAGCAGGTGCTTGTTGTCAAGCAGGGCCTTATTCACAAGTTTGTGCTGTGGTGTTCTCTCCGAAGTCAATGCTTCAGTTCCAGGTCTTGAGATATGCTGCAAGTAGGGCCAGTTCGTAAGTAAGTGTGCTTTCTACTTCTGTCAGTTGCTGTCCGAGTGGAGCGGAGGGCAAGTCGTCGGCGTAGCCATATTTCCTCTCAGAAGGAGAGGGGGTACACTAGCGATCGATAACTACCCTCCGCGAACCTTACTTTTGCACAAGTATCATTGGGCCCGACCAGAAAACTCTATACCACATATAAAAAATTTCGCTACTGCGAAATAGTCCCCGATAGCGAGCACTATTTTTCGGGCAACTCACCGCCCATTGCGCGGCGAGTGTCCTTTCCCAAATTGTTTTTCTCCAAATGGTGTACAACACAACCTTCCGAGACCTTCTTGTGGGTGAAAAAACATTGTGGTAGGGTCGTAAGGTCGCGGATTGAGGTATCGTTCGCTATTAGTATCCCCCTCTCACTTCTGAGAGGGAAATACAACTGCAGCTCTCGATAGCCTACCCTCCGCGCCTTACTTTTGTCCAGTAATCCCACTGGTAGTCCTCGGCGTGGAAGAAGGTACTGGGAAGGTATCACAGCGCTAGCATGTCCCCGACTCGCACCGAGAGACTCACCTAGAGCTCTTGATGGCGCTCACTACTACTGGCACCCCGTGCTGCAGTAGCAACATCCCCTCTCCGCACCAGAACGTCTCGAAGATACTCTATGAAACGTGGTTGCGGACTCCAACCTATAGTATCGCATGATACTGGATTGAGAGCTTTTGTAAAGTTCCCAGGAGGTGGCGTGAGCACGTACATCATGGGACCTAGCCCAAGACCGCCCAACCGATCGTGATGTTTTCGTTGTGCGCTTCGGATGTCGATGTAACCCAGCGGCTAACTGTGACCTTCGCTGCCGGACCACATGGAGGGGCCATGGAGATGAAAAGCTGTTTTGTTTCCCGGGGCCCTGCGGTACGCTTAAGGTACCATTACTTAGAGCCCTAATAACCGGGCACCAGGTTTTCTCCGAACCGTCCTGAAGCCAAGGCCAGGTCCGGGAAAACACCGGCGTGTTGGTGAAAGACATGTTCTGATTCTTACGGAGAAAAAACCACCCCGCTCGTGGAGGATGGACACGCCGTCCTCGAGCACCGCAATGAGCCTTCGTCATTGGACAAGGCTGTATCGCGGAACCCCCGTCGCCCGGAAGCGCCTGCCACGAGAAGGGGCCATCTTCCTAGACAAATCCAGGAGACTGGCCCCCTCCAGGGGCCGACTTCCTCGGACGCTAAGAAACCTTTGGGAGCACTAGCGGCAAGTCCCACTCCGGAACGAGTGAACGAACGCGGGGGACGAACCGAAAACATGCCTTTAGCAGAGTCGTGAGGATCGGGCTGTTCGAGACGACTATGCCTGGCTCTGAAGCCCCGATGGAGCGCCCCCCAATCGCGGTGCCGTAGCACCTGACTGTTTGGGGCGCCCAACCCTCGTGGAAAATTTTCGTTAGGAAATTCCCCAACCTGCCTTACAGACGCAGACAGCGTATCGATCTCTCGATTGGCGCACCATCTATAAACGGCGGAGCGAGAATCGCAAGATTCTGTTTGACTTCCGCTTGCCTGAAGCAAGAGGCGCAGCCTGTTCAGAAGTCCCACCTGAGTGTATTGTTGGAGGGAATGTGCCAGACAATCAGGTTGGAGCGCTGATGGTACGCTCTGGGACGGACGTGGCGGCTGGAGGAAACCGCTTTCAGAATCCCCGCCCCCGCGCTGATGGAGCAAGATGGGGTCCCCCACTAGCAGCTTCCAGAAGCCGTGGAAACCACAGCTGACCGTCCACATGGGGGGGGCCACCACAACCAGGCAATGGTCGGACCGAGCTACCCTTCTCGAGGACTCTCTGTTCATCGCAATGGGGTGAAAATGCTATGAATGATCCCCCACCAATCCACCACCATTGGCATCCCGCCCCCGTCTCTGGGATCTTTAACATCCATGAGTATTACGCGGCCGGAAGCTGGTGATTCAACGGCGGAGGCGAGTAGGTCCACGGGGACCTATAAGCCTCTGAAAATTTACACTGTCAGCTGCGGCGGGAGGCGCCATTCCACTGACGCCCCCCTCACCTTCGATGGCGGCCGTGCCCTGCCCCTGGTTCCCTGGCGACCCAGTGCTACAGTGCCTTGAAGATTGCCCTCAGCTCGAGCACATTGATATGATGGCAGCCCGCATGGGCTACCAACGGCCCGACGCTTCGTAGGACCCTAGGTTGGGTCTCCCACCCCGACTTTGACGTGTCTGTTGACAGCGTCACGGAAGGTATTACTTCCCTGAAGGGGGCTCCCCCCCCCGTACCAATTTGTGTGGATGCTTCCACCAACAGAGGTCGGGGGCCAGCTTCAGGGGCACTGGAATCTGGAGGGACATTGGTGTACAGGATCGAATACCTGAGGCCTGTGGATCTGGATTCCCTCATGCCGTAAATCTGCAGTAGGGAAGCATCCCGCTGAGGCTGGCCAGGCGTCCCAGAAGCCGAGCCTGACTAGGGACCGACCTGCTCTCCAAGATTGCTCGGGGCACACGCCACGACCGAGGCAACTCTCCTCTGCGGAGGGCCTCACCTTTACCGACAGTCCCAATCTCGCTCCCAGAAAGTGGGGCTCTGGGAAGGCGAGACTGCTGACTTGTCGAGTTGACGGCGAAAACGTGAGACCTTATCAGGTCTAGCACCTCCGCAATAAAAGGCTTGAAGCTTGAAGCCAGTCGTCTAGGTAGTCGAAGATTGTCCTGCCCCTTCTCCTGAGGAACTCCGCTAACACCCTTCCTGACCCTGTGACGGTCCGTGGCTCGGTCGACAGGCCTAAGGGTAGGACCCGGAACTGGTAATTAAGCCACCCCTCCTAAGCCAAAAACAGAGCATTTTCTGGATGGGAATTCGTGCACGGGGACTGGAGATATGCGTCTCTCAAATCCCACGTGGCCCCCCCCACCGTCCCTTGGTTAAGGAGAAGGTGGATTAGAAGCCCTCTTGATTGGATCGAGAGGCATATCACGTCACCATTGGGCCAGCAGGCCAGCTAGCTCTTGCAGGAGCGCGTCCCGCTAGGCAGTGTCCTCTTAGGAAGAGGGGCGACCCTCACCCCTCTGAATGGGGGAGGGCAAGCTGTGTGCGGTACCCGTGGTACCACATCTAGGACCCTAGGGTCAGAGGTCACTGCCTGCCCGCTCCCACCCCCGCGAATTCCAATAATATCTACCGGCCTACCTTTGGAGGCGAGATTTGTCTGTATCACGGGTATGTCATACAACGAACTGCGCGGTCGCCTTGACTCCCTCGGCCCTTGGGCTGGCCTCGACTTTTGCGTTTTACCTTTAGATCTCTGTCCGCTTAAACGGCTGGCGCTTTTATAAACCGCCGGTGCTGCCTCCCTGGTTCTTAGGGGCTTGGTACCCCTGGTAGGGGGTAGCAGCTGGCTGAGCGCCCCATTGAGGGTCCTGGAGGGCTTGGGCCTCGGCTCCCCCCGAAAGGGTTGTCGGTTTCCCTTCTTTCCTTGCTTGCCCTGAGCGCCTGAGGTCCCGGCTTTTGGTCGCAGAAACGGCCTTCTTTCGCTTCCAGCTCCTTATCTGGAGGGAAGGCTGTTGACCCCCAAAAGGTCTTTCCCCAGGGGCGCCTGCGATGTATGAATGGAAATAAACCTGAAACCTGAACCTTCTCACGGGAGGCCGTGCAGTTCAAGGCCTTGGAGACCAACTGGCGTCTAGATCGCACCGACCTGGTCGCTATTGCGAGCGTAATGCTGTCGACCCAGTGATTAAGGTCCGATACCACGTGGATCGTCCTCCATTGTCGGCCTTTGGAAAGCGACTTGTCCGGCTCCGTCAGGGGCCCTGCCAGGTGGGCGAAAACCACTGCTGGGCGTTGATCCGGCATAGGCCATCCCTAGCCAGGGGTCAAACGCCCGCAGCTCGCCATATCACCTCTCGGTATTCCATGGTTAAAACCACGGATGGTGTGGGTGGCGGGGCCCCGTCGAGATTATTATCCCAGCCCCCTCGACCCCTGGGGGGTGAGTCTGAAGGGGGACGCAGCTCGAGTTCCGGTCCCGAAACATCTGCCGGAAGGCAGGCTCTAGGCCCCCAGCGGTGTAACCGGGTATGGAGTGTCCTCTTCCCGCTCGGGGAAGGCTGTCCCTAACTAGGGGATCCTGCCCACCTTCCCGCGAGTGGTATACCGATCATGGTGGTCTTAAATCGCGTTGTGACAAGAGGTACAAAAGGCATTGAGCTTGGAGGCTTGTGTGGGACGGGCTGTCACCCCGAGATCTGACCCCACCCCCCCCCTCCCTCTGGCCCCCCTCCGGGACCCCACCTACGGGGGAGACTTAACTCCCACCGCAGCACTGCTTCGAATGACCCGCCGCGAAAAATGGGGCCAAAACTCTAGGGGTTAGCAGCCGGTCACACAACTCTGACCTTCCACCGACTCGTAGGACGTGGCGGGACCCGATATGGATCGCCCCAGGCTCTGCAAAGGGTCTCGTAATCCCATGCGAATCGTTCTTCCTCCGGCCTCGCTCCTCCGGCTGTAATGCCGGTGGGTGACGCTCCTGTGGGAGGATTTCCGTCCACGGAACCGGCTCCCCCTTGGGGCGGTCTCCGCGAGGGCGCGAGGCCGGGATTTCGGAGTAGCCTGAAGAGTGAACCCTGTGCATAGAGATGCCCAGGGGGGGTTCGCCCAAGGGCAGGCCGGCTCTGCTGCGGCTGTTTCGATTGCCTGGCTTTCCTCACCAATTTGTGGGAGGAATGAGGAGGGCATGTACACGGTTTCGCGTGAGGACCTTGCCATTTACAGAGGGGGAATGGCGTTAAGCTTGGACCCCCAACCCTCCTCTCGTCTTGGCCCTTGTGAGGGGCCGTCGGAGGTTGGGATTGATCTCACTCGACCGTACGGTCGGAGGGAGGACCCGTTATGGTCCACTAGAGACGTGGATAGTTGGCACTCTAGGATCTCCTATGTTGTATGGTCGGGACTGGTCTGTCGCGACCAGGGTCGACGCCTGTCCCGCCCTGGATCTACTCATCCGGGCGGGAGCTACGACCCGAGGTTCGTGTCCACTCAACGCCCGACCTGCCTGTGGCTGGTCGTTTGTATAAGGGTGGGACCGTCGACCAACCATCCTCGACGGAGTTGCGGGAAGGGTCCTCCTCCGTCGGAATCATCTCCATCCTCTCCCCTTTTCGAGGTGGACGCCGACTCTCATCCCCCGAAAAGAGTCGCTTTCGCTGCTTCAATGCTAAAGCGTCCTGCTGACCCTGTGGGAGGCGGCTCTTTTATTATGCCGGCGAGCTCAGCTCGTTCGGGGGAGCTTGCGTTTTGCCGGCAAGGGCCTCCGGATCTGCTCCAATCCCTCAAGGATGAAGGGAGAGCTGACCCATGACAGATGGTTCTGCCAGCTGTCGAAATAGATTAAGAATACCGTTACCCTTTGGGTGACGGGTTTGGGTCTCCCGACAAGGCAGTGGATGTCCCGGGCCTTTGAGCTCCACTCCCAACCATGGCGCTCGACCTGGGACTGGCTTTTAATGCCTGCCCTCAAGAAGCTGTCTGAGGAGCGGGTCCGGCGTGTCTCCGACCTGGGTCTCGCCATGACCTGGTCCTTCCCGACCGTGAGCGCAGACCTGGGATTGGCCTAGAATGCCTGTCCTCAAGGGAGCTGGTCTAGGAAGCGACTGGTTCGGGTCCCCCCCCTCCCGACTGGTTTTCGGACATGACCTGGTCCTCCCCGAGTGTGAGCTCTCTCGACCTGGGACTGCATAGAATGCCTGTCCATCCAAGGGAGAGGGTCTAGGAAGCGACCTGGCCGGGTCTCCGTCCTGGGTCTCGACCATGGCCTGGTCTCCCCGACCGTGAGCTCTACCTGGGCCTGGCCTAGAACGCCTCTCCTCAAGGGAGCTTTGTCTAGGAAGCGACCCGGGTCGGGTCTCCGACCTTGGTCCCGACCCCGACCTGGGCATCCCGAACCGTGAGTCTCGACCTGGGCTGGGCTCGAGGGTCCGCCCGCGTGGGAGCTGGTCAGCGATTAAACCCTCGTCGAGGTCCCGACCTGAGCCCCGGTACCGACCTGGGCGAACTCCTGAACGTGAGCTCGACCGGGGCTGGCCGGCCTTGGGGCTCTCCCTCGAGGGAACTGGACCAGGGATCACCCTGGTCCGGAGCTCCTCGACCAGCGTCACCGTCGGGCGCCCTTTTTGGGTCGGCCCTCTTGGACGGCCTGACCCGCGTCAGTGACTGGATCTCCTTCTTGTCCTTCGACCTGCCCAGCTTGCTGGTGGGTCGGACCCGGGGTCCTTCTTTGAGGACCGCGCACCGGGGAGTTCTCTTTAGAGACCTCTTCAGGAAAGAGTCGGGTAGATCAGACATACTGCGGACGTCAGGGGTGGTCGATGGGGAGCCCTTGGGCCTATTCCTCTGCTGCTTCCCCCCCATGGGGGCGCGCTGAGGAAAAGGCTCCCTGATACCCGGGCGGGAGTTCTTCGTCGAGAGACAACTTGGGGGACTAGGTGTCCCTATGTCCCAGGCGACGGCCTCCCTGCGCCATGTTCTCACGGGACTTGGCTTTTTGGCGCTTGAGGGCTGTTTTTCTTACGTACCCAAGGCTTGCCACTGCCTTCTGTCCCACTTTTTCACTTTTCATCGATGGTGCAACCAGACTTGGAGTCCATATTGGGTGTCCAACCCGCTTGATTGTTCCTATCTGTAAATGAATTACAGAAATTACGAATTAGTAACCTCGTACGTAGAGAGAGCGAGGGGTACCCCCCAAAATAAACTGGGACCCAGACCCTACCCCGAAAGCACTCTATCCACGACCGTGTCCGTTTGGGGCTCCCTTAGAGTTCCCCACCTATGGAAGGGGCCCCCACCTCCGCCCCTTTTAAGTCCCGACGGGAGAGACCCTCGACCGTGTCCCGACCTGTACCCAAGTCCCGACCTCTTTTGTGAGAGGGAGGGGAATAGGGGCGGGCTTCCTATGTAACCGCGCTCCATGGGATGGTTATGGGGCGGTAAAGCCCCCGCCTCCGCCTCAAGTTATAAGCAATCCATCTACCCATCATCCCCCCCGCGCCTGGAGGAGCGACAAGGAGAGGGGGGTTCAGGGGTGGACTCGCTACTGACTCGATCATGGGATGGCATGGGGCGGTAAAGCCCCGAACCTTCCCCCGCCTCGATTTATAGTAATCCAGCGCCCTATCGACCCCCCCTCCCCCGCTGCACCCGAGCAAAACCAGGGGGAAGGGGGGCCTGGGGTGGGGGTGATAGAGATGGGACAGGTTCCCCCCCCTTCCCGAACTCAAAGGGAGAACCGGGGCCCGCCCGGCCCAGAACAACCCAGGACCTGAAAGGAAGACCTTATTTAGGCCCACTTCCGGTTTTGAGGAGGGGGGGTGTCCAAAACCCTTTTAATTCCGTCCAACACCTCCCTAGTCGATGGGAGACTCTCGTAAAAAACTCCCAAACTTAGTGGCATGGTCCCATTTTGGGGGTGACCCCCCATCTGACTCAACCTGTGCCCCAAATCCTCTACGGGACCCCAGGACACCCCCACAACCCTATGATAGGGCCCCCCGGGGTGGGGGAGCGAGTCCCAGGGGGCACAAGGCAAAAAAAACACCAAAAATGATTTATGGAACCACAGGCCCCCCATAACCTGAAAGTAAAAACAATGGAATATCAGCCTGAAAAGATCCGATCGGGATCTTGTTTTACCATACCTAAAAATAATAATATCATACTTTTTTTTGACCAACGGCATGATCATAACGCCACCTTTTTTTTAGGCACGACGGCTTTACCATATAATACTCACATGGCGGTATATACGGCTAGAATTTGTTTACACACTTTTCTGGCCCTACCTGATCAATTTAACAGTGAGAGAAGGCTGTAAAAAAATCACCCGTTCTTCAGGAAACGTCCTCGTCATAAACGGAGGATAGAAGTGATTACAAGGGGGACCCGCACAAATCTCAGGGCTAGTATGCGGTCTCTTACAATGGAAATTTCATACAATTCGATATACGGCGAGATAAACATCAAAAATTCATCTCACTCGCCGAATCCCACAAACCTCTTAGGCTATACGTTTTGGCAAGATACTTATGGTGCTCGAAATTGAACGTTTCTTTCTGGTCAGTGCGGCTATTTGCCGGCAGATTGGAAATATTCCGGTACATCAGCGATAAGCATGCTCCATTTGGAGAAACAATTTGATACGGACGACTCACCGCGCATGGGCGGTGAGTTGCCAGAAAATAGTGGCGTCGGCTAATCGGCGGACTATTTTCTGGTAGCCGAAATTTTTAATGTGGTAAGAGGTTTCTGGTCGGCCCAAATAAGACATTTGTGCAAAAGTAAGGTCGCGGAGGGTAGCGATCGAGAGCGCATGTGTATTGTCGAGGTGTTGTTTGAGGTAAATCGCTGATATTCAAGTTGAACAGCATAGGAGCCAGTACGATCCTGTGGAACACACCGTTCCTCATACGACCGCGACGCTCTCTGGCCCATGCACGGTCTTAGAATAAAGCCCTACGGTTTGCAGCATGATGAATTGTACAAGGTTGAACTATCCGGGATGGTCCTGATATTTGAGTGCCAGGCCTGGTTCACATGGTGTCGTATGCTCAGTAAGGTCCACCAGATTACGCCTGCCTTGCTGCGCTTTTTCTAAAGCTTTCCTCAATACATTTGTAGTTTTACAATCTGATTTAAATCTCTTGTCACCCGCTCGTCTATGGCGCGTTTTGTAAACTGAAATCTCACTGTAAGAAATCTAGCCATAACTGGCTCCTACTTTTGACATAACTCGTAGTTTGAATCTCACAGTTCTAACAGCGTTATGGTCAGTTATCAAAATTCAGTTGAGATTGTGACTGTTTCATTGATACAAATAGGAAAATTAACCTAACTCGTCAAATAACCTAACTCGTGCATATTTTCTTGCAGTAGCACACAAGTATTATTTTTTCTTGATTGGTTATTTTATTTAAAGGTATATTTTATTCACGTTGAGAAAAGGTCCTGCAAGGAGTATAATTTAATTGCAAATTGGTCCTGTTAGGGTGTATTTTCACTGAAAACTCATCAAAACCTGGGCCCTTTAGGGCTATATTTTCATTGAAAATTGGTCCCATTAGGCGACGAAAAAAGAAAACCCTGTTTTACGGGCTGAGCGGACCTTCAAGTAGGGTCGGTCGAATTTTTTGTTTTTTTATTTTTTTTTCTTTTCTGGAGCTCAAAATTGTCCTAAAATAGCCCCAAAATCTGAAAAATCCATGAGAAGAACAAAACAATGTTACAAACAAATTTTCTAAAAAAATTTGCCAAAATTGATAAATTGGGCTAAAAACAGTATTGATTTTACATATTTTGGAAAAACTAAAAAAAAAAAAAAAAATTCTGCAAAATGAAAAATCAGGGTTCGGTCGGGCAATATATTATTTTATTTATATAAAAACAGGGTTTTTTTATTTTCATCGCCTTAGGGGTCCCTTTGGAATGAGCATGGGCACCCTAGTTCTGCTGAGCATAACCTTTTCGTTTAACATTTGGGCAATTCCACGGCAAAGTCCCCTTGAGCCTAAAAATTGAAATTCATTTTAATGCAACAATTTACATTGAACATGGAAGAAAGATACCTTATCTGTATAAATTGCATTCTAATATTGAATTTTCAGTGTTTTTCTTATTTTTTGTGGTTTTTGGAAAAAAAATTGTATTTGGCCCATTCCATGTCAACAATTGAGATGTGCACCGCAGCCAGTTGCATGTATGTTTTTCGCTTTAAGGTGGTGGTAGATATTGATGAGATAGAAAATCTGAAATTTTGTAGGCGTCATAGTCCATTAGTTTTACCGCTAGGAGCAATTGGAAATTTAGGGGGGTCACCATCAAAGTGCCCGCCCAATGTGAAAGACTATGTTGAGAGGGTCACAGATTTGTAATGGAGCCCTCCACAACTTTGAAAATCACTACCTAAGGGTAATATTGGTGTAGAATTCAAATCTGGCATCAGGAAGTTCATAGCGTGTTTACTTGAGAGTTAATGAGGCCTAAAAATGCACCTTTGTTCATTCGAGGCCAAGTCTGGGGGGTCATAACTCCAAAAGTAAGAAAATTTTTTTTGTCCATCTTTGGTCAATCAGAGTACATAGGCAAACTTAAACCAATACAATTATGAACACATTAGAAAAGTAATAAGTGGGGTACAGCCCCTTGAAAATGGTAATGTACTTTTTTCACACATTTTGACCCCCCTGAAAACCAATGTTGGCATTCGACACCACCCCTCTACTTCAGATATGTTGAAGATATATCATTAAACAACATTCCTTGAAAGAACTAGCTTGGTGTCTTAATTTTTCACAACAAAATACAACTCAAAGTTCCCACACAAAAGGTATAGTGACCAAGAGGTCATTGTACATGCACAGTGTATATCACATATACTTTCTATGGGGATATCAGCAAAAGTTTCTTGTGCTGGAAAGAATAAAGAAATCAAAGTCACAAAGCTGGTTCTTTCAAGATAGGTCACATTTTATGGTGACCCCCCCCCCCTAAATTTTTGAATGCTCCTGTGGGAAAACGCCCCACAAGGGCGTATGAAGCTCAACATTTCGGGATTTTCATTTCTCCTCATCATATATCTTAATGTATCATACACCACAAAGAAAAAAAATCCATGACATGCGCGGTGCACATCTCGAGTGTTGACCTGGAATAGCCCATTACGAACAAAGATTTTGAATTTTTACTAAAAATTGGTGCTGTCAAATATTTCAGTCCTGTATCCTTGAATATTGACCACTGAATGTATTCATTTCTTAACCTAATACTAAGATAGGTAACTTTTTATAACTTACACTTTAAATCAAATGCAGTTTAGAAGGCGCTCTTGGAGTTTCAAATTTTACTTCTGATTATCCACGAATGTAATGTAACGTCCATGACGTTTTGTACTATTTTTCCTGTAACTACACGACCATGCAATTGGAGTATAATCATATCTAGTATACAATGTTAATGTACATATATGGAGATAATAACATGTGAAAAAATAATTATACAATTAGAATAGGCTAATACTGAGCGTCCATGGGAGGACAAATTTAACGCCCCCATACATGGGTTATGGGATGTTTGTTATGGTGTGTTTTAAAAATTATGTTTTTGATGTCGAGAATTGTTCTTGAACGTTTCCCATGACATTTTGATAATTAGGAATTCTTAAAAATTACCATTTCAGGTCAAAAATGGGCACGAGGGCGCTTTACATCATTTGTCGCAACTTTTTTAAATAAAGGCTACCTTCAAAAGGGTAACAACTGGGAATGATAATCATAAGTTTTACCGGCTCAAGAAGTTTCACCCTTTATCACCTTAGTTAGTGAGTAGGCATAAAGTTTAGTTCTTGGAAATTACTCCCATTGAATTGGTACAGGGGAAAACTACATTGACCCCTGGCGTTTCAATGGGCAACATTCATGCATATTCAAATGATGTTACAGGCAAATAATAAAGATAAGATGCTCAACTTGAGGAGATGTCACATATTTGGTTATCTTTAAAGTGGTATGTAAGAGTAGGTTTTTCAAAAGCGGGTGTGAGAAAAAATAGAAAAGCGCCCGCGTAACCCAGGTTTGAACTTAAAATGGTATTTTAAAAATACCACTATTCAAACATCATGTTAAACTTCAAAAATAGATCTTGCGCATCCACAAACTGATGCAATGCAATAAGCACATCATGGGTCTTCAATTTTGAATGAGCGAATGTTGAAAATTCCAAATTATGTAAGTCCATGACATTTACACAAACTGTAACGCTCAATGAGGCATACATTTGGACATTTTCTATATTATAGAAGGTACTTTCCTTTATTTTAATTCAAAGTAATAAAGTGTACATAGTTAAATATAAACAGGGCAATGTGAAAATTGAGATGCAACTCAGAGAGTTTGGTATGTCAAAAAAAAACTGCTTGTCCCATTTTCGTATCGTCCATGACGCCGACTTCTGAAGCTATTTTCCTGTTAAAGAACTAGAGCTTCTGAGTTTGATGTTATTGTTAAACATTAGTATGTTAACAGCAGTACCAGAAAATAAATTCCTTAGCTTTCAAGTGATGTTGGAATAGCATTTTGAATACAGAGAGGGTGGGCAAAATGTAAAAGTCCAGACGGGGAATTGCCCATTTATATTAAACATTTGGAAATATCGATACCAGCTAACCTTTGACCCGTCCAGCTCCAAAACGGCAACTACTGTTACAAGACTGTTTAAAGGAAATTAAAATGATTCTGCGTGGAAAAAAATCATCTAAATGAACCATTTTTTTGGCCGTTGGTGAAAACAAAAGGGTGGATTTGTTCTGTAGTATTGTAAGATGCTATGCGAGTACTTTTGGGGGTAGTTTGTAATTTGGATGATTTGGGATGACTTTGAATTTGGCGTTTGCTTGAAACCTGCTTGTGTGGATATCCGGGTCTTGTACAGCGGCCTAACATTTATGTTAGCCGATATACGATAATGTCCAAATGTTAAAAGATAAAATGTTAAACGAAAAGGTTATGCTCAGCAGGAAAACTAATGGGCACACGAAAACCCCTGAGAACTCCCCCCCCCCCCCCGGCTTTCCGTGCATGTTGAAATGTAATTTACACTTATTGCATAATAAGCCATGGCATGAAAATAGCTGGGTGTGTAGACAGTGAAACTTACTAAGCACAATCCAGTACAGTCCTAGTATGCTTGAGCATGACTTCAGGGTTGTTGTACATTCACTTCTGTTGTGTTGTTAACTTTAACGAACCTAAAGTCATGCCAAGATCTGTCATTTTTACATCCTTTAAGGTTTCCAATTTATATAAACTCACCCAAATCACTCCAAATGGTCCGAATTAATTAACCCGACTGTGTTGTCTACTTTTATCTTGACTACTCTACAATACTGTGGACCTGTATTTTTCACTGACTCACACTAAATGATCAAAATTTGTGATTTGCAAGCAGGTATGTGATCCTACGTTTTCAGTCTAAGTGTCTGGTATCTGGTATAGCATTGGGTTCGGGGTCAAAGAGTAAACGTCAAGTAAAAACATGTTGTTTGGCTAAATCAACAAAAAATAGCCTTGACATGGCTTGAAGAGGCCCGCCTACCTCTATCAAGGCGATAAAATGTTGGATGGATAAGTCTTGTTGTAACCATGATTAGAATAGAGACTACGATACTGATCTGTCATGATAATCGATCCATAGTTTTAATGCAAGACATCGGATAAGTCTTGGTGCATAGCGCATGCGTTAAATTTGGACATATAAAACAGGGCGGAGACTTATTCACAACCCGATTACAAGGAAAACGAAACAAAATGTGAAATTAATGAAAACAAACGACAAGGTCAATTTTGACATCGAATGTGAAAAGGGAAAACTAGCATACTCAAGAACATGTCCATGGCTGATTTTTTAGATCGGAGCATCGTAAGTACATCACAAACGGTTGGTAATTTTGAGTTGTGAGGAACCACTTTTTCACACCCACTGTTAAATGGAATCGAAACTACGAGCATCTTGTTCACCTCAGGTCAGAGATACGATTATGTCCAGTGACAAAAATAACGTCAACCTGAGGTTTACAATCATTGCAAACAGCCTACAGTCCGAGTAATTGTTGGACAGAATATCAAACATCGCACCTCATTTTGCGATGTGTGTTTAGTTCAAAGTTCATAGTATGCACTGACCGCCGGATAGCTATGGGGTGGTTTGTGATTTATGGCTGTGAAATGCCCCACGCTTAAGGCCTTATTTTTAGTCGATACTGACCAGTGACCAACTCTTAATTCAGTGGCCTAATCTTTTTATAAATATAACATGTAACAGCAATCATGGATAATACAGTTCTTGAATTCAAGTAGGCTACTGAAGTTAGTTCCAATAATTGTAACTTCTTTTTATGGCATCATCTTTAAAATTTGGAATATAGTCTATGATAACAGCAGCAATAAAAAAAAAAACTTATTCTTGTCATGATCATCAGACTAAGACTAGTTGAAGTAGCACTACTCCTGTCAAAAATGAAAGTAAACAGTAAAGGGAGTGTTTCCGTAGCCGTCTACGGCTACCTACCCCAGGGTTTCGTAGCGTATACGGCTATAACCAAAAAAAGGGTGTGGTTTAGGTAGCCGTATACGGCTACAGAGCGTGTCCACAGTGGACCGGTTAAATAGCCGGGACACAGATAATGCGTGACGAACGATCCATGCCATACTCCATGAACGACCGTGAGGGTGCAACAAGATGATTTCAAGTCTAAAAACATCGAAAGTTACATTGTTTGCCTGTAAAGCTTTCCATAAAAAAAAAATATCCTTCATCTAGACGATTGTGAAGCTGAGAATGTTTCTTTGGTACAATATTGTTGCCATTCGATTTCGTATAGTCCTGAGACAAATACGAAATTCAGCCTTTAAAGGTACATGGTCAGATCGCTAATAGACTCGTTCCCCAGAGACCCCATATTTTGCGGGAAGTGGTCAATATTTGATATTCAGAGAAAGCTACTATTTTTTCATTTCCCTGTGATGAATGAAATCTTAGGGCAAAAGGATATTTGTTTGGAAGTTATTAGACGAAAATGTGACCCCCATTTGGTCGACCAAATTAATTTTACACAGTACTCTATGGGGCTTACAAATCACGTTTGTAGCTCTCACAGCAAAACGGGTTGAAATATCGGCGTGAAACTTTACAGACGGGGCTTAATTTGGGGTGAAGGCCAATTATCAAGATGAAAAAACTTCATATCTTAAATCGGGGCAATTCCCACTTTAAACATTGAAATATAAGCAATTTAGGAATTTAGGACGCACAGAGTTTTTGAGACCCTTTTCCCCCCGAACCCTAGCCTATCCATTGGCACCAAATAATTAAAAAAACAATAGATCCTTTATTAGGAAAATCTGTGGCAATTGCAACTACCCTCCATTGAATGTGTTATAAAATGACTGTTTTGGGGAGGGATAAATTGAACAATATTGTCGAGCCTTTATACCATTTTTAAAAAGAAAAATGTCTGTTAAATATCAAATATTAGAAAATGAGTCATACTTATTTGTTGTATTATGAGTTAACACACCTGCCCCCTCTTGCCCCCCGCCGGTTACGCCAATTTTTGAGGCACAAAAAAATAAATATCGCAGCTGAGAAAACCATAAAATACATAAGAAATATGATAAGTTAAGAGATTCAGCCCCCGTTTGAGAGTTACATTTTCGATCATAAATTATTTGAACGGAAAGTCGATTGTGACGTCAAACAAAAAGCAGCAGAAAGGTCATTCTTCCCTCATGTTTCAATATGTAGGTTTATATATTTAGCCACTCTAAAGGGGTCTTCCACCTTAATGTAAAATTGGCGATAAGAGCAAACGACAGAGACGAAATAACAAATATATATTCGTCTCAGATAAAACACAAAATAAAGTAGATTAAGGAATAAGAAGAAACAAAAATATAATTAAATTAAGTGACAATAAAAAAAAAGTCCAGGATTATTAACAAATATATAAATAAAGAAATAAAAAAGTATCATAAATAAAAAAAATGCTGTCTCCGACCGACCATGTTCTCTGCAGAACGGAAAAAGAGTACCGACCTCATTTTCACAAATCCCGGATTTGTTTCTTTCAGGATTTTCACAATGTAAATTTACTTAAAATAGCGTCTTCAAACAGTTTCAGTAAATTTTTTGACACAAAAAAATGAATGTTTTAAAAATCTTTTAAAAATAAAACATTTTTTTTTAAACCGGTTTTGCGACAGACCGAGGACAGATCGTTGACGGTACGAAGTACATTTGGACTAGGTAAGGAATTCTTTTATGAAGGCCTAAATGTGTTAAACTATCCCGATCATTTTTTGAGCCTATGAAAGCAAAAAGGGCATAATGTCACTCATAACCTTCCCACTAAACGCCGAACCTCACAAACCCCACTTCCACGTGAGGCCCGGATGCGCGCTTTGGAATGGAATTTTTGTCGACTCTCAAAATTCGAAAGAGAAACACACAAGAAATACAGCACAAAAAAAAAAACGGAATTTGTTTATTGGCTTAAAGTGGCTGTATGAAAGGCGGACGACTGGGACAACAGTTTAATCGTGACGGAAAAACCTACACATAATTGTGTTTAAATCCACTCTAACTACATGTCTGAGTGTCTTTTGTTAAGAGCTAAAGACTTATATTTCTTTGAATTCTGCCCAATTTGCAGTTTACAATCTGGTATATATCCGACATTGATGAGAGTTTCCAAATTTCTTGCTTCAAACAATACGACTGTAACGGTAATATTCATTAACCAAATTTTTTAGATGAAAATAACTTCTGCTGATCGGTTGGCATTGCACGTATCAAGCTGTGTCAAGCTACCCATCGAATCACTCCTCTTGCTACATTGATTGATATGGCAATTAGAACGCTCTAGCAGTAACAACCAGTACAGAGTGGTTTGAGCGATACCAGTACTTCAAAGCCAATTAACTTTGTTATTCTGCAAATACAGTGCAAGTCAAATTGCTTTGAAACAAAAGAGTACATAAAATGTTCAAACAAATTTATTTGAATCTGTGTCGTTGTTGTTGTCTTAATAACAATGCACATTGTTTTTCGTAGAGGAAAAACTTGTCCACATTTGAAGTCGAATGGCTCAAGACCCAAAACAACCTCGTTCACGGCTTGCGTCCTCTTGAAACATTGTTAATTAGTACGATGTCTTAAGGATGGTTGCGTAACGGCTACCGCAACACTCCCGGGCTATTTTACCGTATGCGCGATACCTAAACCTGGGGTTAGGTAGCCGTTATACGCGCTACCGAAACACTTCGAACAGTTCAAATGATGTGTCAACAAAACATGCTGCTAGCAATCCTACTTCCCATCGAATGTGAGTACTGTTATCCCACTAACACAGATTCGATCTGTGTAAATGGCACTCCTACTATGTCTGTCCTTGCATTTGAAAGCTGAGAGCAAGTGCCAAAACAAAGCATAGGCTATTTAGTAAGGGAACCTTTACAGTCATTTTTTGACATTGGTGGTAGGCCGACGGTAAAGGCAATAGCAGTGAAAGCCGTACAATCAAGCACTGTATAAAGTGTATTGGACGGGCCGACGCAGTGCTCGTCGGAAGTCCAATTACACAAGAAAAAATAACCCTCATGGCCGCGGTTAGCCGGTATTTAATCATGCACCTATCTGTACTTGTTATTTATCTCTGCCAATTCTGTTTCGTTGAATGAAAATAAAGATTAAGTTTGTATTTGGGAGAATTCTTGTGGATTCGTGCTACACGATTGACTTATGTAATTGTCTGATACTAGAAATGAGGGTGATTGTCAATGTGAAATGCAAAAGATTGATAATGACTCGTAGACATGCCCAAAAGTTCAGTATGACTCGTTGACTACTAGGCAATTTACTGTACTAGTACTGAAGAAACACATTCAAGGGGCCCCATGGTGTAACCACAACAAACATCACGAACATGCGAAACATAAAGACTGTGTATAGTCTGTAGACTACAGCGTCTTATCAATTTGCCATGATGCAGCACGTTTTACTGAAATTCATGCATGATCATGTCCCATCATTGCCCAATCACGGACCACGATACATGAAATGTTTCTCTATACATGCTTACCTTTCAATCTTCAAATGGAAAGTATTTCACCAGTTGCAGTCGGTCTGAAATGAAAGTGTACAAAACAATACAAATGTGTCTGTGTTTTTTCGTTGTGCTTTTTTTTTTAGTAAAACTAAAAGGGAGACAGACTTGGAAATATCCCGACCATCTACTGTTAAATTACGAGTCGCAGTACGGACATCACGGCAGCTGATAATGATTAAGTGATTTACCATGCGCCGTATTACGTGTGATATGCGCCCCCCATCGGACGAATCAAAACAAAAATGCACATGCATTTTAAGCGTGCATTAACGACTTTCTAGAAAATACGGGAAAATCCTAATTATGAAAATTAAGGAGGAATTAAAATCATCGCAAATCAATTAAAGAAAGTAATCCTGAAATTCGGAAATATAGGGTATTTTAAGTTTTTAAAAAATTTATAGCTCAGTTAATGGTGTTTCAATTGTTAGCCATCATGTAATTACTAAATTAGACATTTCTTTCTTAGAAATGACCTACTGCCTGGATTTCCGAGGGTATTTATTGACCCTGAGTTGACCCACTGTCGGAGGATTCCTTGAATACACTTCAAAAGAAACACCACTATAATTTTATCAAAGACATACACATTGAGGTTACTCACTTTTCATTTCAGACATGAGATGCAACTTTTTAGCGAAATTCTCTATGGAGCGCCTACGCGGGGGTAGGAATACTAGCCAAAAAACTTAAAATGAGTCCAAAGAACTCTTTCTTATAAATCTCCACCATAAAAGGCCAACTTGAAACAAGACACATTATCCGGATCCCAAGTTCCCCATCAAAATCCATATCCGTTCCGTAACTATTCCGTTCCGTAGCCTCACACCTCTCCTCTCCCTCTCTCCCCTCTCCGTCTCCCTCTTCTCCCCCTTTCTCCATCCACCAACTTCTCTCCCTCGATCCCCTCACTAGCACGCTCACTCTTCTCGCCTCTCCCTTGTGTCCACTATGTCATCTCCCTCTCTCCTTCTCTCTCTCTACCCCCCTCTCTCTCCCTTCCTCTCTCCTCTGCATCGCATCAGCTCTCTAGCCCTCTCTCCCTCGTATCCTCCTGTCCGATAAGGTATAGGCCTCAGATGAGATACTCTTCTCCTCATTCTATCCTCTCTCCGCTCCTCGCCTCGACTCTCCCTCTCTCCTCTCTCACTCCCCCTCGTATATCCGCGCGACACGGGCCGCGGCGCGCCCCGCGCGCGCCCCGCTCGCGTGAGAGGCCGCGCTACCGCGCTAGCGCGCCGGCGCGCCCGGGCGCCGCCACGCGAGCGGCTGCCGCGCCCGCCGCGACCAGGGCCCAGCGCGGGCCGGCCAGCGCCAGCGCGAGACCCCGCAGAGCGCGAGACACCGCCTGGGGCGGCGCGCCCGGGGGCCGGCGCGCGGCGCCGCGCGGCAGCAGCGCGCGCCGCCCCGGCCGCGCCGCGGCCCCAGACTGAGAGGACATCTCTACGATCCGTCTGTACCCTCAATCACTCCCCGACGTGCGCAGAGCAAACGAGTTAAGAGCAAGCCGATCACACTCATGAGTCTACAATCTCACCTACAAGTGTACCCCGCGCGCTCCTCTCCGCTCTCTCCTATCCAGTAGCTCCCTCTTCTCTCCCCTCCGACGACGCTTGCATATGCCACTCTCACTGCTCGCCTCCCCTCGGAATGCGCCCGCATGATATCCCCTCTCTCATATCCGTCTCGGCACGATAGATCCTCTCCGCGACGCGTCTCATTTCCTCTCATCTCCGCTCTACTCTCAGCTCTACATCCCTCTCCCTCCCCTTCCTCTCCTGTCCTCTACCCTTCACCCTACTTCTCCCCTCCCGCCTCCCTCGCTCGGCGCTGATATGCTTCTGCCTTGCTCGGAGTTATACTCGGCTTAGCTCGGAGTCTGATCTCCTATCCCTCCGCGCCTCGGGCTGCCTTGTGGATCCGATCCTCTACCGCTCGAGACACCGAGCAGCGACAGAGCGAGCGCCGGGGCGACCGGGAGGTCGCGCCCGGGGCCACGCCGAGCTGAGTCCGCGCGAGCTGCCAGAAGAGCGCGACCGAACCCGGGGACCGCGCGCGACCCGACGGCGGGCCACGAGGCCGATAAGGCGAGAACGAAAGACAGTAAAGAGAAAAGCAAAGCAGCGAAAAGAAGAAGACGACATGAAGAGACACCGCACATGCGAGCCCACCGCAACGCACGGGAACGCGCGAGAAGGAGGCAGCCAGACGAGCAGAGCCCCGCGACGCACGCGAACAGACGAAGCGAGGGCAGCGAACAGAGAGCACGAAACGCGGGCCGAGCCACGAACAGAAGGAGCGGCAAAGTAGGAGAGAGAAGGAGGAACACGCGCACCGTCGACAAGCCGCGCGATCGCCCACGAGCAACGCAAGGGCCGCGCCCAGAAGAGCAGCGAAGAGACAGCGCCCGATCTCCTCTACCCGAGAAAGAGAAGAGCAGAGACGAGAAAGATGAAGAGGAAGAGGGGCAGCGGCGAGTGCGAGAAGTCGAAAAAAGTCATATAAACATGCAAGGAAAGGAAAAAAAGCCTCTCGAGAAGCGAGAGAGGAGCGAAAGAGAAGATGAAGAAGAAAGAGCGAAATCAGAAGGAGAGCAAGAGAGGAACACATAAAGGAGGCATCTCACTCGAACTCCGAGACCCAGATTAATCAGGTTGGCGTGCGTTCCCCAATACATCAAATGCAGAAAGATATCCTCCAAATATCTGCCCTCCTCTACTATACAACTCGCCCTCACCTCCCCTTGTCCCAGCCGCGCATAGCCTCGCCGATAAAACAAGGCCTCACTTCCAATCTTGATATACTCTCCCCTCCTCTCACACTCTCTCTCCTCTTTCTACCAGATTTAATTTCCATAAGATTTTGTGAAAGTGAATGTTTCATACCTTTATGATATGAAGCGTATTTGACTCGTTAAGAGACCTTAAAATGTAGTGGACCATACACTCTGATGGTCAAATTCATGAAAGGTTTCAAATTCTCATAAAGATGGCAAATATTCATAGAGGTTTCAAAATCTCAGGGTTTAAATTCTTCATGAAAGGTTTTAAATTCTCAAAGGTTTCAAATCTTTATAAAGGTTTAAAATTCTCATAAGGTTTCAATTTAAGGTTTCAAATCTTCATAAAGGTTTTCAAAATTCTCATAAAGGTTTCAAATGTTCATAACGGTTTCAAATGTCATAATGGTTTCAAATCCTCATCAAGGTTTCAAATCTTCATAAAGGTTTCAAATCTTCATAAAGTTTTAAAATCTTCATAAAGTTTTAAAATCTTCATAAAGGTTTCAAATTCAAAGATTCCAAATCACAGGCCCTAAAGTTTCCAAATCCTCATAACGGTTTCATATTCTCATAAAGTTTTAAAATTTTCATAAAGGTTTCAAATCTTCATAAAGGTTTCAAATGCTCATAAAGGTTTCAAATGCTCATAAAGGTTTCAAAATTCTCATAAAGGTTTCAAATCTCATAAAGGTTTCAAAATTCTCATAAAGGTTTCAAATTCAAAGGTTCCAAATCACAGGCCCTAAAGTTTTCAAATGCTCATAAAGGTTTCATATTCTCATAAAGTTTTCAAATATTCATGAAGTTTTCAAATATTTATAACAGTTTCAAATCTATATAAAGGTTTCAAAATTCTCAAAGGTTTCAAATCTTCAAAAGGTTCCAAATCAAACAGGCCCAAACGTTTTCAAATCCTTTTAAAGGTTTCATATTCTCATAAAGGTTTCAAATCTTCATAAAAGCTTCAATGTTTCATTAAGGTTTCAAATCTTCATTAGGTGTTTCAAATTCTCGTAAAGGTTTCATATCTTCATAAAGGTTTCAAATATTCATAAAAGCTTCAAATTTTCATAAAGGTTTCAAATCTTCATTAGGTGTTTCAAAATTCTCATAAAGGTTTCAAAATTCTCATACTAGGTCTCAAAATCTTCATAAAGTTTTTAAATCTTCATAATTTGAAAAATTGAAAGGTTCCATGCAAATTACAGGCCTATAAACTAAAGTCTTCAAATCCTCATAAAGGTTTCATATTCTCATAAAGGTTTCAAATCTTCATAAAAGCTTCAAATTTTCATAAAGGTTTCAAATCTTCATTAGGTGTTTCAAAATTCTCATAAAGGTTTCAAAATTCTCATACTAGGTCTCAATGCAAAATCTTCATAAAGTTTTAAAATCTTCATAAAGGTTTCAAATCCTCATGAAGGTTTCAAATCTTCATATCAAGGTTTAAAATTCTCATAAAGGTTTCAAATCTTCATAAAGGTTTCAAATTTTCATAAAGGTTTCATACATTAATGACGATTTGACTCGTTAAAATTAAAGCTACTATCAGCCATTTTTTTTTCAAATTCAAAATGACAATTTTGTCTCTAAAAATTGCTAGTGTTTAGGTCATATCAACACTTATATTACTTTCTTGTGAAAACAGTACACTTAGGGGAATTTTCAAGCGGTCTTGAAGATGCCATTTCGGACCTGTCTGGCTTTAAAGCGGATCCGACTTTTATTAGGAAGCCGGGAAAGAAAGCATAAAAAATCATAATATCTCGACAAATACGGCGTGCTAATTAGCTTAGCCACTTTCAGGGGTCTTTACTACAAACCAATTCCAATACAACAGTGCCAAAAAGTGACGTTTGATGAAAATAGGGGGCGTGATTGATTTGTTACATCGTGCAGGAAAGAAATCGCGAGTGATTAAGTGGCTTAAAGTCTGACTCAGAGATTTCGAAATATTATTGTTGTGTGGAATAATGAAAAATAGTAACTAGAAACTAAAGATTAGTAACCTAAAATGCACAATTCCGAATTTGAGATTGAATCGGATTTTTCGTTTTGATGCTTGCAGCAAACATTTATGTGTAGTATTACTCCCAAAGGATACTGTGATAACAAAAATTCCGGATCCGGAATTTTATAACAAAGTTGTGATTTCTATCTGAAAAAGAAATTCGATTTCAGCTTAGCAATTTCACCACACTGATTAGTCTATGGAACACGTATTATGTACATGCAAAAAACACAATTTTTTGGGGAAATTGAGGGCGCCTCTCAGGAAATCTCTGAGTCGGCCTTTAAAGGTCCCAGGAAGCAACTAGAATTGATGTGGTTTGTGTCAAGTTTACAAGGAGGGACGAGATAAGCATTCAACATTTCGGTTGGTGATGACATCATTAGTGAAACTATTGATTTTTCAGAGAGTAATAGAAAAATTCAGGTGACTGATGTGAATATATTCATGACACTGACTGAAAATCAATAGTTTCACTAATGATGTCATGGGAGGTATTCCTTTTTTCTGGCCCTGTTTATTGGAATGGAATGTCCCGTAAAGATTTGTAGAAGGTGATCAATCTCATTTCCTGGGACCTTTAAAAACTGTCGGTTTTGACCATACACTCTGCATGGTGGTCAAATTTAGCCCGCATGGTCCCGAAGCCGGTTGGTCCCGGGTAATACCACCTCTATGTTCCTATTATTCCCATTGTTTATCATAAGGTCTCAAGCGTGACTCTCCTTTTTTTAATTAAAATCATAAAAAGACAACCCAAAAATGAAGTACAAGTAAAATAAAAAAAAAACATTTTTTTAAAGGAATATCTGTTTAAAGAAAAACACTTTTTTAATAAAGTGACTACTTTCTCTTTTTTCTCCTCTTCTCTCTACTGGGCTATATTAAGAAATCAGGGTGATGCAGTATTTCATTATGGGCATAATGTGGTCCGAGTCGGAAAAACGAAATAATGGGCGATGCGCAGCGGTTCCCATTATTTTAGAGTTTTATGGGCCGAGGATACATTATGAGCCATAAATGACACTGCCCACCCTTTATTTCTATCTATTACCTAAAACATTGTGATTAATAAGAAAGAAAAATGCCATGCGACCTTATGCAGAATATAAGGCAGTAAATGACCAATCAGAGAATTGCTGCATTTTAAATATGGCAGCAGAGGTAATTAGAATAGGGTATACGGGGTCATGTGTTTATCGATTTTCATAATAGTCCCAGCACAGATATCTGTCAGCGTACAATAGTGCAGCTGCTTATTGAAATGATTGGGATACATTTGAACAAAGCTTGTAATTGAAGACCTGAGCGCAAAAAGTACTTAACTCCACATTTGGCCAAATTGAGTTATCACTGGTTTTGAATTCGTTCCCAGGTCAAAATTCCAGTTGATCCCAGTTGAAAGTTGTTCCATTTTTCGTGACGGAACTAACTGGTTTTAACTGTGTTTGTAACTGGGCTTAACTGGGTTCAACTGGTCAGTTAAAAACCTAGTTGAAAATTGTTCCATTTTCCGTCACGGAATCAACTGATTCAACTGGATAGTCAACTGGGATCAACTGGATTTCAACTGGTTCCAGTTGAAACCAGTCCAACTCTGATCAACTGGAATTTTGACCTGGGTTAGGGGTCCTAAAATATAGTAATTATGTTTTTTTTTGTTTCAAACAAAATGTTACACACTTTTAGGGGGCGGTCTATTTTTGCAATAACACCGATTTGAGGGCAAAAAGTACTTAAGTCCACCCATAGCAGCAGTGGTACACATAGCAACGTACAACTCAATGGTGATTATCTAATTAGTTAAGACAGATAACAGGATGTCAAGATAAAAAATACAACAATTTGAAAAAAAAATGCATATCAAATTTACTGTTTGTTGTTTTTTGGCCACGTTTAAGGAATCCTAGAAAATCTTTGACCTTTTAGCAATGAAACAATGCATTACTCCATTTGAGCGCAAAAAGTACTTAAGTCCAAAATTCGATTTTATTGATTTATCTCGTTATCAATTGCCCGCATCACACTTCCCGGGTTGTGGTCACCCATGTAAGGAGGGTTAGCAATTGTTTAGTCCATTTTAGGAATTTTGAGAAATCTGTGGTGTTTTTTAGCCATCAAAACTGTACATTACTCCAATTTGAGCGCAAAAAGCACTTAAGTCCAAAATCGATATATTGATTTAGCTTGTAATCAATTGCCCGCAGCCCACTTTGTCTCCCCATATCATCAAAGTGATGTGCTATAACCTGCTAAATTTAAATTGTCTATCTCTTTCCATAAAATCATACAATATTTTAAAGTTTTGAAGGAATTTAAGTACTTCTTGCGTCAGGTCTTCATTAGTATAGTGTGCACAACTATACACGTACACAATGTATAGCGTAGACCGCTGAATACCCCTATAGGATAAAAAAGGTCAAAATGTCAAGTACTCGATAGGAAAATAAAATTATGGCTCATCTTCAATCAAGCTCCGGTCGAGGGCAGCTGTATACAGTTTTTAAAAAACCATGCGGTAGAAAAGCATGGTTTCTGAATTCTGATTGTGAAAAGCAAAGGGGGAGGGACCGATTTAAGGATATGAATTTTTCGTCTTGAAAGATTGGACTTCACTCCAAAACCCCTCTGTAAAGTTTCGCGCCGATATGTTAATCGGTTTGATGCGGGAGCTTAAAACGTTGTTTTGTTAAGTTGTTTTGTTTTCCATAGGTAGTACGAGTAAAATTATATTGGTCGACCAAAAATGGGGCACTTTCGTTCATAATCCCAACCAGAACATCCTTTGGCTCCTACGATCCTGACGATTTTCACAGCTAGGTAAATGAGAAAAATGTAGCTTGTTCTGATACCAAAATAAAATGTGGACCAACTCCGGTAAAATCGGGGTTTGGGGACGAGGCTATAGCGATCGGGCCATGGCCTTTCTTTATCGATGGTTTTTCCCGGTTGGCTCGAGACTTTCCACTACTTGTGTGGGGCAAATTACAAGATTTACCACACACCCGTCCCCATGCTTTCTATTACCTCCAGAGTAAAGTTTGGAGCTTTTGAGACAAGCTGCATGCTGGATGCATGAGCGTAGATACGTACGTGGACTGGCTTATTTCATATTGTAAGGCAGTTTCCAGCAGCGTGTTTGATTATATCGGAGATCTCCGGTATTAATTATCTAATTACAAAAATCTTGTTGCGAAACATCATAGACATGTCGAAGCGTAACCATCACAATATAGTTACCAGGCAGTTACCAAGCAACCGGTTAAAAATCCTCCCAAATTTTTTTGAAAAATTGGTGGTGCTAAAAAAAATGTGCTATTATTGTTTAAGTTAAATTAATCCAAACCGTTTGGATAGCGAAAGATTTTGAAAACGTTTTTATTCACAATCAAAAGAAAATTCTTGAAGGGGTATTATTTGTGATCCACAATTGTTAGTCCCCCGATTTCACTAAAGAAATTGAGATTTTATTATCATCTGAACAGTTGGCTCAGTATTAAAATAAAAGATATATTCATATACAGTACCTGAAATACTATTACAGGATATTTCCTCGTACCAACCGCTCTTCCTTTATTTTATCGTCTTGGGGCTTTGTGTGTGGGTGTGTGGTGTGTTGTGTTTTAAAGATGGACATTGTGGGAGTAAATTAGGTAACAAGGAACATTGTGTGCGTTGGAGGAATTATGGGATTACGCCCACACTGAATCTCCGCCAAATGCTGTTTTTTGACCTCTAGGGGGGTGGTAGGTCTAGGTCTAAGCTATGGGTTGCCCACGCGTTACACATGGATTGGTATAGTGCTTGGAGGGTTGTAAAACTCTACAACCAAAAAATCCCACAGTGTAGGAATATAACATACAAACACCCCCACAAGCATGATTGTACCGATTTATAACAAAAACACAAACTTTGTGGGGGGTATTCCCACAATGTACCTTGTGTGTATGTGTGGTGCGTGTGTTTGCGTTTGTGTGTCGGCTATCCGGGGGCCTATCATTGTTGGGGTGATTTTTAAAGTTTTATCCCGTAAATCTTAACGGTGCCCCAAACCACACCAAAAGTACGCTTTTAGCAAAATATGAATCTTCTTACATTCTTTAGCAGCTCACTACTTGGATATAGCTTTATCGTCATTCGGGTACGGCGTGTGCTAACGAGGTTGAGTAACCAATCATACACAAAACTCTGTGTCTATCAACTGAATGACCAATCGAAGCGGTGAATAAATTTAAGTAGCGGGCTATTGACAATAGGGTCCTCATCATGCATAAGCATACTCAGCGACTTTCGGTCAAAAACGCCATCGGCCAGGGAAGTCTGAGGTCTCCTTTTAAAAAACCATACTAAATAATTTGGTCTTGCTGTCATACCCTAAAATGAATAGAACAGATTTACTTTGCCGAATTCCATTTATAATAACGTAATTTTGCATTGTTGCAAAAAACCTGTTACTTACTCATATCGTGGCATTTTCATTTGAGTTGAGATTAAATGATGTTAATTAAATTGTATCTAGAAATACTTTTGTAAACACGGAATTCCTCATGACAGGAATAATAAACGCCAACGAACAAAAGCATGACAAGTGAAAACAAAACTTCACCGGCCAACGAAGTGGGTGATCTGCGCAGTGTTTATTGCCTTGTTTAGTTCTTTTTCGTCTTACTTGTGTTATCAGGGTACCAACTACAATGGCAAAGAAACGAGTGATCAATTTTGCACCTGGACCTGCAAAACTTCCTGAAAGGTAAGTAACTACAAGCAGACATTCATGAGTTCAGGCATGTTCTGTCACTGTCCTGTCAGGCAATGGCACAATGCAGGCTAAAAAAAAAAAAAAAAAACAAAGGAAGAAAAGAAGAACAAAGTGTTGTCCCCACAATTGTAATCTACTTTATTTAACCACAGACTCAGTCATGCAAATGAATCCTGATGCTGCCAGTTTGACTCATTCATGTGCATTTTTGCAGCTGTAAAATCGCGGTCCAACTTTGTTTTGGGTCAAATTTCGCGCGCGTACATACTGCGTATGTTCGCGGGCGTGAACATGCAAAAGCAACATCACATTTTTTTGAAAGAGCGGCGCCAATTTTTCAAAATTGATATTCTATGCACATAGTCTTAGACTTAGGGGGTCATTAAGGAGTCTACATGGGTAAAATTTGACACTCGTGACACTGCGACACAGCCATTATCTTGTGACACTTGCGACACAGCTGTTCTTATCGTTTGACATTTTGACACTTGGCCTCTTATCCAGTGACAGCCATTCATAAATCTAATGTGACACTGCGACAGCCATGGTTATTTTAATCAACCCCTGTAGACCCCTTCATTCCATACGGCCGCGCCCAGGGGTAGGAAATGACCACATTACAACTCAGGCCCGATGGCAGGGGGGGGGGCTTCAGATATAATTTGTGACCAGGCCCGGTGGCGGCCAAGCCTCATTAATTATAGCACTCACCAAAAGTCAAGAAATTTACAGCAATCTCGGAGTGGCAACCACAAACCAATTTGGGTGCTTTGATTGGTCCTGTCATGAGGGTTCCCATGACCCACATACGACCAGCAGTCCTCGTTCGTTTTCCATACAAAAAAAATCCAGAAATTACCCCTTCAGTGGAGTTTGATCTCAACTCCAACGGTTTTGGCATAAGAAAATATTCTTGACAACATATAAAAAACTCAGATTTTTCGTCAAAGATTTCACTTTTACGTGTTAACCAATGGCGACGTCTGAAATTGGGATTCAGGCTTGGCCGCCCTCCCCTGTTGTGACCGTGGCCACTTTCTTAACTGTGTAATCCTAGGGGAAAATCAACAAATTTGAGTTTTTGGACTGTAAAATCCCAAAGACAATGGGAAAAAAAGAACATA
>JAMKCH010025719.1:0-45362 GCA_023653785.1 Ophioderma brevispina | reverse complement strand
TGAATATTCATTGTAAAATCGAAACTGACAACCTTGGTGTTTCCTGAAAATAACTGAATACTAACAATTACATATACTTCCATATCAGTTTCAATGGTCAGGGTGACCGTTAGCCTACAAATTAAAGAGAATGATCACCAGAACTGAATACTAGCATAATTTTAATATGCCGAAAGTGGTGGGCCACAGGCGGACTCGAACTGACAACAACCGATTAACCAAAAGTAAAATCAATGACGCCTATCGCTTAGACCGCTGCGCCACGGAGGAAGCTTGTAACATAAGACGCGAATTGTTGTATATGTTAGTGAGGGTTCATTAGTGATGTTGAACAAAAGAATTCCGTTAAACATCATTTTCTTTGTATGAAGTCAATTATTTTCAATGTTAGCAGTAAAAGGCACATCATGAGGATAAAAAGAAAACATGTACTAAATTTTGTCAATATTAATTTCGTAATAAAGGCTGTAGGTCTGTGAGACCGTTTTTTAAGTTTCACATTTTGCCACTAATAATCGCTATGCATGACCGGTTGAAAGCATTTCTAACTCGTCGTTTCCGTTGTTTAAATTCATATCTTGCTCATGAAATGTACCAAATATACTTCTGAGGGTGGAAATACATGCTGAGCTATTGTATTACGAGTAGTTTAGCGGTCGTTAACGACACTACCACCTAGTGGTTTTACTCGTCAAACACGCGTCAAACAAAGGGAAGTTTGTTTCTGATAATATACTCACGGTATGTGTCGCTTTTATCATGGATGTTCGAATGCTTTTTTGCTGTTTTTTCTTATTTTTTGGTTTTTATTTTTAACACTTGGTGGACACACTACCGTGTATCTTAATAAGATTTGGAAATGTTTGAACTATAGATTAATTATACTTCCATTCCATAAACTTCAATGGCCAAGGTGACCGTAAGTAAAGAAAATGATCTTACTCTCGTGTAATTTTAATGTGCTGAAAGTCGTGGGCTACCGCCGAACTCGAACCGACAACAAGAGACTATCCAAAAGTAAAATCAATAACGTCCAACGCTCAGACCGCTCGGCCACGCAAATTGTTGGATATGATTGTAAGTGATGGTTTAGTAGTGAAGTTGAACAAAGGAATCCCGTTAAACGTCATTTTCTTTGCATAGAGTGAATTATCTTCAATATTATCACTAAAAGGCACATCATGAGGATAACTAGAAATTATGTATGCTACTATCCATTTCGTAATAAAGGCTGTAGGTCTGTGAGACCACTTGTAAGAGTTTCGCACTTGCCACTAATAATCATCATAAGTGACCGCTTGAAAGTACTTCTAATTCATCGTTTCCGTTTTCTTATTTCATATGTTGCACATGAAATGTGTCCAATATACTTTTGTGGGTTGAAATATATGCTCTGGTTGTGTATTGCGAGCGGTTAAGTGATTATTGATGATATTGCCACCTAGTGCTATTTCTCGTCAAACGCGCGTCAAAAAAAGGGAAGTTTGTTTCTGTTAATATACTCACGGTGTGTGTCGTTTGTATCTTGGCTGTTTTAATGTTTTTTGGCTGTTTTTTGGTGGTTTTTTTTTAGTTGTTATTTTTAAAACTTGGTGGACACACTACCGTGTGTCTTAATTACTATCAATTATTATTTTTCCTAATCTCGTTTGGGTGGGGTCTTAAGGAGTAGGCGAATTTTGCGTGGGGCCCTTTTCCTCTTAAACTGCATGTTACGCCATCGCAGACTGAGCACCTTTACCGGTTATTCCTTCACGAAAAAATCAATATGCACACAGTTGAATGCATGGGGTTCATGTTCTTTATTCCGTATTGACTTAATTGATTTGTTTCACTAGAAGCTTGGGGATTTCAATGCAGTCGTCATTACCATTTCCCAATATAATTGCTAACAACTTAACCACCCATTTTTTCCTTCTGAAAGTTTCCAAGAGACAAATAAAAGCTCGGTTTTCTTCTAGCGTAAACAACATTTCTGCACGAGGTTCGTATCCACTTGCGTCATGCTTGCGTGTCATTGTCACGCATGCAAACACCTTTCAGGTCGAAAACACCAGCATGCCATAATTCACGATTTTTTCAGACAAACTAATGTACATCAAGATCTAACTCTGTAGCAAGTTGTTACAGAACCTACACGTGGGGACAGTATCCTCGATCTTTGTTTCACGAACATGCCTTCCATTGTGCAAAAAGCTGACGTTATTGCTGGTATAAGTGATCATGAGATTGTGAACGTCGAAACCCTGATAAAACCTCATCGCAGCAGACCAGCAAAGAGGAAGGTTTATTTGTACAACAAGGCAGATATAGATGGTTTGACAACAGTTTTCAATCAATTTGGGGACACACTTTCAACAGAGAAAGTCAATAAAGCATCTGTTGAGGACTTGTGGACTGAATTTAAGGACATCCTTTTTGCAGCAATGGACAAATTCATCCCAAGTAGAATGACGTCTTCCAACTTTAATCTTCCCTGGGTAAATAATTCTATCAGGCGTGCTATACGCAGCAAACAGAGGCTTTATAATAGTGCTAAAAGAACTGGGAGCCGTGAGATGTGGAGTAGATTCAAAATCTTACGCCGTGCAATTGACCGTACCATCCGCCGTGCCTATAAGCGCTATGTTTCTGAAGTCATTGGTAACAGCCTTTCATCAAATAACACCAAACCTTTCTGGAACTTTGTGAAATCGAAGCGCCAAGAAGCATTCGGTGTGGGCACCCTCAATAGTGAAGCTGGAGCAAGTGCTAAATAGACAATTTCAATCTGTCTTCACTCAGGAGGATAAATCCAGTATTCCTGACCTTGGCCTATGTAATACCCCTGAGCTGCCTGATATAAAAATTACAACGGAAGGGGTAGAAAAGTTATTGAGAGACTTGCAGCCGCAAAAGGCACCAGGACCGGACGGAATTTCACCCCGTATCCTCAAGATGTGTGCTTCGAGCTTAGCTCCAATTATCAGTTGTATCTTCCAGAAATCACTTGACTCTGGAGAGTTACCATCCGATTGGTTGCATGCTAATGTTGTCCCTTTGTTTAAAGGGGGGGGGGGATAGATCAGATCAAGCCCATCAAACTACCGTCCCGTCTCACTCACATCTGTTGTCTGTAAGCTCTTAGAGCACATCATTGGTCATACTATTATGGATTATTGGGAAACACATGGTGTTCTCTCAGATAACCAACACGGTTTCAGAAAAGGTAGATCATGCGAAACCCAACTCGCTGCAACGACCGAGGACCTTGCTGGAGTCCTGGACCAAAGAGGTCAGATGGACTGCATTATACTGGACTTCAGCAAGGCTTTTGATACCGTACCCCATCAACGATTGTTAGCCAAGCTTCGTTATAGTGGTTTGTCTCAGTCAATTGTCAAGTGGATGGAAAATTTCCTTACAAAACGCACTCAACAAGTCATTGTAGATGGGATAAGCTCAGGCAGAGTGTACGTGTCATCCGGAGTGCCTCAGGGCACTGTTCTTGGCCCAGCGATGTTCCTCCTGTACATAAATGATCTCCCATCGACAATAAAATCAGACTGCTTGCAGATGATTGTATTATGTATAGGAGGATCACCTCTACCGAAGATTCAGCTGCCTTGCAGGAGGATATAAACTCACTCTGTGTATGTCAAGACCAGTGCTTAATGAGATTTAACAACAAGAAGTGCTTTGCAATGCATATCACACATAAAAAGAAACCGTTAATCACCACGTATACAATGGGGGCTTCAAGTCTGCAAACTGTTGCGAATCATACTTACCTTGGTATCACATTGAACAATAAATTAACTTGGAATAATCACATATCAAACACTATTAGCAAAGCCAATAAAACCTTAGGCTTACTTCACCGTAATTTCCATCACTGCAATCAAAATGTGAAATCTACCGCATATAATAGTCTCGTCCGACCTCAGTTAGAATATTGCTCCACCATCTGGGACCCACATCAACAAGTGTACATCAAAGCTATGGAAGCAGTTCAGAATAGGGCAGCAAGATTTGTGAAAAGAGATTACAGCAGAGAAAGTAGTGTTTCTTTAATGGTGAAAGATCTTGAGTGGGATACACTTGAAGAAAGAAGACTATGTGCCCGTCTGATACTACTTTATAAGGCACATCATCAGTTGGCCTCTATTGACGTAAGCAAATTCAGACTGGACGCAGGGGACAGACGATACACGCGGCAAACATCTGCACTCTCATTTAAACATCCGCAACCGAACAAAGATTGTTACCGATACTCATTTCTGCCAAGAACTTTTGCACATTGGAATTACCTCCCAGCCAATGTTAGGGATTCTCCAACTTTAGAGGCTTTTAAAGCCAGAATCAGGAACTGCAACATTCGCTAGGCTGCCAGGGGGCCTGGCAACAGTCAATTTTAGCCTTTTTGGTCTGCTGCTATGCACCGTGACGCGTCCTGTGCGGGATATCCTGTTTTGGAGATTGCACAGTATTCAGCAGATGCATTTTTCGTAGATGGCGAATTCTCATGGGCCTAAATATGTTCTTTTTTGTTGTTCGTGACTCTGACTTTCGCCCATTTTGGTACGTATTTTCGGCGTGTTTAGCTTTAATTTTCTGGCACGGAATTCACATATCTCACATTTCAATATCATTTCGATTTTTAAATTTTTCTTCGAGGACTCGCACTTGCAAATCTGAGTGCTTGGATTTAAAATTTTGTGACGTCATATCGGGGGTCACGTCCTGTAAAAATTACCGGAAGTAATGCCACTGGCGTTCCTACTGTAAGTTTGAAGTGAACATGTTTGTCTTTGAGATTCTTGTCGTGGCAATACGCGTAGAAAGAGGTGACAGAACTATAGACGCTATGGTAGGAAAGCTTGCAGAATGACGAATTATTTTAGTGACTTTGCTGGACCAGTGGTGGTGTGGTAGATAACCACGACGTGGGCACGATTGTAGTTTTAGTGGTAGGTTGAAGAGCTTGGTCCTGGGTAATACTGACAACTTGTGGCGTTGGGCAGTATTGATAATGGTACTATAGTACAAGAAAATTAAATAAAATAATGGTGTGACCTCATAATTGCAATAGAAACGATTTTCGTGTTGTTATACTAAGAAATGTTGAGAGAATATCATATCAAAAGTCTAGAAGAATTAGTTGCTGAGAATATGTATTTGCAAGGGGCAAGGTTTGCACAGGGGGAAATATGAAGTAGGTATAATTGTACTAAATAATACCAACATTTTGGCCATGTCCTAAGGTTTAAAAAAGGTATAGTTTGCCCTACCAGCGGGCTACAATTTAATAGTTATAGGGCAATAAAGGTTCAAGGTCATCCTGGGGTAAAATTTTCAGAATGTTCCGATTCTTTTCAAAATGGTCCCAAATTCTTCATAATAGTCCCAAAGGACCAGGGAATATAATACTTGCATTCAGTTCACCATTTGCTCCTGTAATTAGAGTTCAAAATGTAACAATGGTCTCCATATCCTATGGGGTCATTAATGCATACCATCTAATTTACATAATAAAATATCAAATGCAGGGCAAATATGCATTTTATGTTCGAGGATATGACCAGACAAACAATTTGAACTAGTTTCGTCAAAATCAGAGCACTCTGAAAGGATTACCCATGATGACCATGAGCCGTTATGAGCCTACCATTCTGAAAATAATGACCGTAGATATGGCAACGTATACCGTTTTAATCCTCGTGACCAGATGAATAAGTTGGCGTAGGTTTCAAAACAATTAGACCTCTTTTACTTTTGACCCCTGTACAAAATTTACCTCCCATTTTTACATGTTCCCCATTGTTGATTTTTCTAGACTTTTGACACATTATTTAGAAGTATGATAACACAAAATTATTTTTTAGTCTCACACGAATTGTTAAATATAGTAAATAGTCCTGTGATCTTGCCTGGTTACCGTACAGACCATTCTATAATTAAACTCAATTTATGCTTCTCTAATATTAAGAGAGTTTTTGGAAATTTAATAACTCGCTTTTAAAAGATGGAGAGTATGTTAAAAGAGTGAAAGAAAAGTTTGAAGAAATTAAGATAAGATACGCGGCAACCCCTTATTTACCAGAACGTATTAAAACAATCCCTGATCAAGAATTGCAGTTATCAATTACAGATCAACTCTTTTTTGAAACCCTTCTTATGGAAATACGTGGTACAACAATTAAATATGCTTCAGAAAAAAAGAAGCAGACCATTGATAAAGAAAAAAAGATTAATTGATGAAATACAAAAATTGGAAAACAATTTAGAAGGGAGTTTGAATACGGATAATTTATTTTTCGAACAAATTGAAGCAAAAAAGGAAGAATTAGAAAGTATTAGGAAAGAGAAAATGGTTGGAGTTTTGACAAGAGCAAGATCAGAGTGGATAGAAGGAGAGAAACCAACAAAATACTTTTTAAACTTAGAAAAACAAAATCATGTGTCCAAATGATAACCAGTTTAAATGACTCCAATAGTGAAGAATGTAAAGATGAAAAGGGTATTGAGAGAGTCGTTCTAGATTTTTATAAACATTTGTACACTAATAAAGATAATGATTTGGAGGATGTAGAATTGCCTAACATTATTAAAGGAAGGGGTATCAAACAGTTGTCCGATTCTCAATCTGATCAATTAGAAGGATACATAACCAAAGAGGTTCTAGAGAGGCAAAACGTTACGTAATCTTTAGAAATTCATCGTCTCGCATGTTTTGCCGACCACAAAGAAAACATAGAGTACCAACAATACAAAAACAATGGCTGCCTCCGCTTCTTCCACATACTGTGGGTGCCGCTTTGCATATACACTAATCGGTAGTGATACAAATTGATGTATGTGTTAGAGGTGGCCAGGTGTAATAATAGTGCACGTGGATCATTGTGCTCAGATACTCTTTTTTCTCATAATGCAATGCGCGCTTAGGTGAAAAGATGTATTCATTGAGGCGGTTTATTTAAATCAAGACGACTGACGTGTCATTTCATTCGTTGTGTGGCCATAGGTAGGACAAAATTTAACCACCCAATAGCACCCAACATCCAACAACTGATATTTTGCCGGATTGTTTATATCGAATTGACATTATGTGTGTATACAAGCACCCAAACTAATAATTATTCCGTGCAATATTCAAAATGTCAGCGCCCAGCACGGACTACTGGTTTTGAATGGGCTTCACCCCCTTGTACATAACATACCCGGAAGCTTTAAATGCGCTTAAAAAATGAAAGGAAACAAGTCTCCAGGTCCCGATGGTTTCACGACAGAATTCTTTAAATTCTTTTGGAAAGATATCGGCTTTTTGGGGGGTTAGATCGATAAACTATGCTTTTGATCATGAAGACCTATTGGTGACACAAAAACAGGGATGCATTGTGTTAATACCTAAAGGTAATAAGCCTCGTACATGCATAACAAACTGGAGACCTATTACCCTGCTAAATATCTCTTATAAAATTGCTTCCATTTGCATTGCTGAAAGAATTAAAAAAAATTACCAGGACTTATAAGCCATGGACAAAAAGGTTTTCTTTCAGGTTGTTTTATAGGTGAAGCTATACGGGATATATATATGATATTATGTTTTATACAGAAATGGAAAAAAAATCCAGGTCTGCTTCTCCTAATTGATTTTGAAAAAGCGTTTGATACTGTTTCTTTCTCATTTTTGAATAAGGTTTTAAAATTATATCGCTTCGGCCCGAATATTATCAAATGGGTAAATACATTTTATAAGAATATCTCATCATCTGTAGTAGTTAATGGAAAGCCGTCGCCTTTCTTTTCAATAGAACGTGGAGTAAGGCAGGAAGATCCTCTGTCTCCTTACCTATTTCTTTTCTGTGTGTCAGTTTTTACAATTTTAATAAATCAGGAGGAAAATATAAAGGTATAAAAATAGAAAATTTTGAATACAAATTAGTACAATATGTCGATGATACGACATTGATTTTAGATGGTTCAAATCTGTCTTTTAAAACCTCTTTAGATGTTATAGACAACTTTGCAAGAATTTCTGGTTTAAAAACGAATTTAGATAAAACGGTACCAGTTTGGATTTTTTTTTTTTTTTTTTTTTTAAGCCATGGACAAAAAGGTTTTCTTTCAGGTTGTTTTATAGGTGAAGCTATACGGGATATATATATGATATTATGTTTTATACAGAAATGGAAAAAAAATCCAGGTCTGCTTCTCCTAATTGATTTTGAAAAAGCGTTTGATACTGTTTCTTTCTCATTTTTGAATAAGGTTTTAAAATTATATCGCTTCGGCCCGAATATTATCAAATGGGTTTGTTTGCTTTTTTTGTTTGCTCGTATCCACAAGTCATTGGTAATGGCTTTGTGGTGGTGTCAGGATTAGTTCAGCTAGTGCGCTTATCCGGGGCCGCGTGTATCCATGATACGGACGCTCCTAACATGGCCCGCTATTTGAGGCTGGGGCGGATTGGGAACAGTCAGGGGTTTACACCCTACTCTTATTCGACACTGACTGCTTTTTTTTTTTTTTTTTTTTATCAAATGGGTAAATACATTTTATAAGAATATCTCATCATCTGTAGTAGTTAATGGAAAGCCGTCGCCTTTCTTTTCAATAGAACGTGGAGTAAGGCAGGAAGATCCTCTGTCTCCTTACCTATTTCTTTTCTGTGTGTCAGTTTTTACAATTTTAATAAATCAGGAGGAAAATATAAAGGTATAAAAATAGAAAATTTTGAATACAAATTAGTACAATATGTCGATGATACGACATTGATTTTAGATGGTTCAAATCTGTCTTTTAAAACCTCTTTAGATGTTATAGACAACTTTGCAAGAATTTCTGGTTTAAAAACGAATTTAGATAAAACGGTACCAGTTTGGATTGGAAGTAAGAAAAATTGTAAGGACAGGTTAGAAAGACGGTTGAATTGGTCTTTTTCAAAAACAATTTAAATTACTTAGAATTACCTTTTCGGTAAATCTTAATGAAATGCCAGATGTTAATTACCAAAAAGCTCTAGATGTAGTAAAAAAAATGAATCATTGGTCAAAACGACAACTTACAGTTCTTGGTAAAACTGTAGTTGTAAAATCAATTCTGCTACCCAAATTTAATCATATTGTTTTATCACTCCCAAATCCCAGTGATGAATTTATCTCAAGTACTAATAAGCTTTTTTCAAATTTGTATGGAATAATAAACCAGACAGAATTGCACGGAATATACTTACTCAGGAATATGAAAATGGGGGAATCAAAATGGTAGATTTTGGCTCTCATGTGAGTTCTCTAAAAATAGGTTGGATAAGAAGGCTATGGCACAATTGGAATTCTACTTTATTATATGAAATTGTTCCAAATGATTTTAAATACTGTTTAGATAACGGATGTTCATTTTACCCATTTGATACTCAAAATGTACAAAACGAGTTTTGGAAAGATGTTTTGAAGATATGGATAAAATATACTCAAAGGCATTCATCTGTAACTCAAAAAGATTTTCTCAGTCAGTGTATATGGAACGATATATTGATTAAAGTCGGTAATAATCCTATACATTACAGACACTGGGAAAGAAATGGGGTAAAATTTATCAATGATTTAATAACAGAAAACGGTACTTTTATTACGTATGAAGAATTCTGTGAAAAGTACAATATTACAACGAATTTCTTAGAATTTTATGGTTTAATGAGATCTATAAAACTGGAGTGGAAAAGGTTGTTTGATACACAGCAAGATTCCTACTCCCGGTGTAACCCAGGCTTAGGCTACTCCATGGGGACTCTTAGCTCTACTCCCAAGGGTTACCACCTGGAGCACTATTGATGCAGTAAGTACCTAGAACTATAGTACTGTGAAAGTTATACAAACCAATGGATGGATAGCAGCTATGTTACTTCGCAGTACCCATCCTATAGTGTACTCTGCAGTTGCCTGCTAGGTGACTGACAGGTACCCATGTAAAGCCAAATTAGTGGAGTACCTCTGCAGCTTACCCAAGGAGTACCTTCAAGGTACTCCCCTACCAGCTGCCTAGTAGGCAGCACATTGACCATAGAGGGCGCCAAACCATTACATTGCACGTTTACGACTTTCTGATCATTTTCAAGCTTAGTAACATCTATATTTGAGTTGAGGATCACCAAAAACCCCTATTAATGACATTTTGTGTAAAAACATATAACCTATGTGACCAAAATGTTAAATAATGGACAAACATTATAAGATGATGCACACAAAGCTCAAAGATCTAGTTCATGGGAGTTACCCATTTTGCAGGGGTACTCCCGCATGGTGTGGCTAGTGGTTAAGATACTGTGTGTGTACCTAGGTGGATGGGTACCCCCACTTTTGCGGCCGACGATATGGTACCCATGCCGGTGGGTACTCCCGCGGCTTACTAAGAGTACTTCCAAGGTACTCCCATGAAGAAATTGGTTGTGAAGCAGAATATTTGTTGTATAACAAGGCCTATGATACCATTTCATCTTCAAAAAATTGTAAAGAAAGAAAAGTGGTGTAAAAAGTTCTATGGAGTCATGATTACTGAATTAAGAAATCTCAATATCTGTGTAAGATGGGAACAAGAATTTAATACTCATTTTGATGTAAACACTTGGAAAAATATTTTTAGGTTTCCTTTTAAATGTTCACAAGATGTAGATTTGAGGTGGTTACAATATCGCTGTGTGCACCGTATCTTGGCCACGAATGATTTGTTGAAGAAGATGAATATTATCAACTGTAATCTTTGTACCTTTTGTGAAAACGAAGTTGAAACGTTAACTCATTTATTTGTTTCATGCCATCAGGTTAAAGATATTTGGAAATATATAAAAACGAAACTAGAAATAATTTCTGGCGGTAAATTTGTATTTAACGAACACAAATATACTCGGAAATTTGGATATGTATAAAGGAAAACCTTTTTGTTAGAGTATCTCTTAACAAAAAGGTTTATATATAATTGTCGCCTTATGAAGAAAATTCCTCTGCGTAATTTTTAAAGACCTTTTTCAAAAAGTATTATGAATATGCTCTGTTTTCCATAAGGAAAAACTTAATGGAACATGAATTTGTAGAAGAATGGAAATACATAAAACATATTTTTATATAGTTATAAATATTTTTTGATAGGATATTGGATAATGTATGTATAAATATATATTGTCTGTAACTTGATATTCTGATAGTTGTATAATAAAAATCCAGGAAAAAAAAACAAACAAAAATAACACAAATTTGTTTTGTTGCAATATTTTTTAGGGTCATTTTTTTTAATTGTACTCTAGGATAATGTCGTTTGAGGTAAAGAGAAGACATGGATGATTATGTCACTCTTCCTAATCCTGAAGAATACGCCGAAGACAAAGAGTTGGGTTGGAATAATCGTAGATACCAGAGAAGGTGACTGATACATGAGGTAAGTATGGATATCGGTAGACTTGTAATTTACGCATCACCAAGACGTGAACTTGATAGCTGGATGAAAACTGCCGATAAAGGAGATGAAGTGATTGAGAGATCCCCTCAAACATTGAGCCAAGGGTCCCATATGAGGCCAATATAGGCTACTTTCTGGGTCCCAAATAGGTAACCCATCTGGGCCCCACTTCTTTTGTCATTAGGTATCACGATGTGCCATAGTGGGTAATCTACTTGGGCCATAGATGGGTGCCTTATGGGGCCAAGTACAAATCACACGCATGTTAATGAAACAGATGGATGGAAAAATTACAGTGCAGTTGTTAATTGTTGTAATTCTAACTATTAGGCATCACTTGCATCTCATATTAACATGGTTACAAATATTTTTACTTACCTTGGTTGGATTTGAACCGGGGCCCTCATGATCTTAAGTCTGATGCTCTATGCAGTCGACCACTTGTGACAAATTGGCATCAAACAAGGTTATTTAAAGGATTATTGAAGTTAAAATTATTAAACTTATACGTAATGGCCTTCATATCGACAGGGATGAGTTTAGTCGACCTATTAAATAAAGTTAGATAATATTTTGATACAAAAGAATGGAAAATAAAACAACTGGGCTCAAAATGGGCAACCCTGAAAATGCACATCCTTGCATGAGAAAAGTATACTCAGCCGGCCCATTGAAAACCTACAATGGGCCCATTTAGGAAACCCACTTAAGCCCGATTAAGAACTCATCATTGACGCTCAATGAAAACCTACAATGGGCCCATTTAGGAAACCCCCGTAAAGCCCAAATAAAGAAACCCATCCTTGACACATTGACAACCTACAATGGCCCCATTTAGGAAACCCACGTAAAGCCCAAGTAAAGAAGCCTATCAGTTACCCATTGAAAATCTACACTGGTCCCATTTTGAAAGCCCATGTAATTCCCACGCTCCAAGCCCACGTGAAAACCCAAGTGGGCCCCACTGACCATGGAGGGGATGCGGCACTCACACAATCGTCGATGTAACTCTTAAACAAATCAGGGTTAATTAATATTTTGATAAGAAGTAAATATACCTTGTGTACTGACATGTACATTTCGATCGAAAAACCAGGTTTTTCGAAAACGTTGATTATCAAATTTGATACACGAGGTCTTTCGATTTGAAAAACTAGGTTTATCGACTCGAAAAGCTAGGATTTTTAGAAACCAAGTTTATCGCTCGAGAACCTGATTTTTTTCTATTGAAAAACCCCTGTTTTTTCAAACTTTGCTTATCGGATTTGAAAAACACGGTTTTTCGATTCGTAAAACGAGGATTTTCGATTCGAAAAGCTAGGTTTTGATAAACCTAGTTTATCGGAGTATGCGGGTACCAGGTTTTTCAAATTTGATAGGCAAGGTTTTTGAAAATCAGGTTTTTCGATTCGAAGAGCTAGGTTTATGATAAACCTAGTTTATCAGTCGAGAAACCTGGTTCTTTGATCAATAACCAGGTTTTAAAAACCTTGCCTATCAAATTCAAAAACCTTGCCTATCATATTTGAAAACCTGGTTCTTGCAAGGTTTTTTAAAAACCTGTTTTTCGATAGAAAATTAGATGTTTCAAGCGATAAACTTGGTTGATCAAAAACCTAGATTTTCAAATCGATAAACCTGGTTTTTCAAATTGAAAAAACCAGGTTTATCGATCGAAACACCTGGTTTATCGGCGAAAAACCAGGTTTTTCTCTGTTGTTGTGCAAAATACTTGCAAGTATAATGCACAACAGAAGAGGAAAAACATGATGTTTTTTCAACAGATAAACTAGGTTTTTCGGTCGAAAAAAACAGTTTTTTCGATTTATAAACTAGGTTTATCAAAAACCTAGCTTTTCGAAATCGATAGGCAAGGTTTAAAAAAATGTTTTTCGATCGAAAAACCAGATTTATCGAGCGATAAACTTGGTTTATCAACAACCTAGCTTCTCAAATCGATAAACCTGGTTGTCAAATTGAAAAATTCCCCACAAGGTGGGAAGCTGCTCCCCTCTGGTTACGCCATTGCATGAAAGATTCTTAGTTTTAAACGATATCTCAAGTTTGACTGGATAGGTTGAGGAGGACACATAAATGGAGATATACAACGCGGCAGCGAATACTTGCCCCAGTTATTGCAATATTTCCAACGTTATCGCTGTATGAGGTAACACCGACCCCGGCACCCCTGCTCCTGCACAAATGCAGGGAGAGTACTTCCCTCCGATTCCTCTATTGATGGCATGATGCGGAGGTTTGGAGCTTTGATATCTTGCACAGCGCGTAGTAGTCTCCCAAACTGATTCTAGTATTGAGCACAATACTCCAGCCCATTATTCCCACAACCCGCCAGCAGTTACAAATGCCATCCCACATTGCCATTCTCTCCTTAAAGAAAAGAATCATATTTACATGTGTTTAGTATTCGTATGTTTGTTTTTGCCTAAGAATTTACTAATCGACATTTCATCGAAAAATATTACAAGAAAAAACATTGAAATAAATATTTAATTAGGTATTACGAATTAAAATTGCTATCCATCGTCGTGAGTTGTTCGAAGATATAATTAATACATCAACCAAGGGATTCCGCTGCTACGGGTAGTATTTTTTTTTAATTCTGTGTGTCTACCAAACTTGCAAAACACAACCCACAAACATTACATTTGGCCTTGAAATTGATATCAATACCCCACAAAGTAAACTCCCCCACCTGACATTCTCTATCAAGTTCAAACGCTTAACACATTATGGATGTAAATGGAAGCAGTGTTTCAGTTGCTTGTATTGTTGGGCGTAGTGGCGATCGACTGAGTTATTGTACAAGTATGCCCATTTAACCGAACCCACCCCAAGATTAAAATTTGCGCAAATAAGTGTAATCCGCTTTTTATCCGCCGTGACTAAATTTCATCTCAATCCTTCTAATCTTTAAAATTGTACTCTTGTAGAAATTTCTGCCTTCTTGTTGCCTATACGACTTCTAGAGTTCCTCATCAGGATGCGGCACGGGCCACTTTTAAAAACTTGTTTACCATACCAGGATAAGGTAACCTGAACCAAGGGCGGAGGGATCCACGCATCAAGTTTGATATCAGTGCGTGCATTATAAGATGGATTAGATGGATTGTCTGGAAACACATCAGCAATTGTCAATATCATGCACAATATCAATGTCTGCCGATTTTTGAAAGAAGTAATCTGATTGGAGATATGATATAAAAATAACTAAATAAAAAGATTTTGCTTTTCGAGTTTAATAAACGTGTTGGTGAAATTTGCTTTTCGAGTATATAAACGGTGTTTGTGAACATAAGGGAGTACAGGATATTCAACTCACACACACAGATATTTTTGGACTAGATATTTTTTTTTGGTCCCGGACCATTAAAAGCAGTTAAATTAGCTCGTTAAGGCAGCTAATCACTAGTTCTACTTCAATCGCCAACTCTGGGTTTTCATGCAATCTTTAATGTTTACCCCCAAGATGGAAAATATAATGAAGTAAAATTTACGTCTGGAGTTGGAATCGAACCCACGATTTTCGAGCGCCCACAGCCGCATGCCACCACAAATCGGACCGGCAAAAACACACCTCTTTGTAATACCATAAATAAAAATCAAGGACCATATCTTCGTGCCAAAAAACTCAAATCAGGCGGTTCGGGCACACATTGGCACAAACTGCACATTTTACGCAATGGCTGGGAGCGAGGACATAATGCATTTTAATCGTGCCTCATTATGCAATTTCCGACCTTAACCCAAAAGAGCCGGGCTTTTTAGACTCACTCAAACGACGGCGGGGGGGGGGGGAACTGGTTCACGCCCCTGTATTCGAAGGAAAAGGAAACGGATCTGATGAACTATCATATGGGTGGTACCAATGGGATAGCTATGGTCCCTCCCGAGTCCATTGACACCAAGAAAAGTACAAACATACTGTATGACGTTCACAGTGGCCGTCAACAAAGACGTTTCATGCAAAATGCGAAATCTAAAAAAATCGGCACAAATTTCATGGTTTTTCGCCTTCTTTCGAGCAAAAGTGGAAATTTTTTGGCCATGATTTGTGTCAAAGTATGCAAACACATGATCTCTACAAATAAAAAAAACAAAATTTTAATTTTGCACAAAGTTGTTATGTCACAAGCTTTTCCAGCAAACATTCCTGTGTGAGTGTTTGTTCGTCTTTCTTGCTTTTCGAATAAAATGATGAAAAATATGAGTCAAAGGTTAATTGAACACGCACTATCGAAGATCAAGATTTATTTATTTGTGAATGAGGAAAGTATTTTGTGATTACGTCAGTAAAAAAAATACTTCGTAATTCGCCAGCCACACGGTCGGACTTAAAGCAATAATGGCTTTTTTTTTTTTTTTAAAGATTACCCCAATTTTCCAAAATTGATATTTGACACAGTTACACAGTTATTGGACAATTCTCTAGAACATGCGAACAAAGATGCTCAAAAATGCGTTTTTATCATAAAATAAGCGATTGGTTAATAGAGTTTGGATCCAGATTGTGTTAAAGCAGAGCTGGAATGCTACGTTTATGGTCCGTCCATGGTCAAAAAGTGCCCCTCAAGAAAATGACCTCACTTGACCTAACTCTTGACTTGCCAGGAACCAATAATTAAAAAAAATAATGGATGAGCGTAGACCACGTACATGGCGCTTTTTCCGGACTATTTCACATTGGAAGGCCATTGTTACCAGCAGCCCGTTGAATCTCCGCTACTAATAATTATTCTAATTTACAAAAAGTCCTTCGTTTGCGACACACATAGACATTTTCGAGGCTGAACCATTCACAGGTCTAGTTAAATAGCCAGTTACCAATGCAACGTGTAAAAATTCTAAATTTTTTTGGAGAAATTAGATATAGGGCGTTCTTCAAAAAAATGTGCTATTATTGCTTTAAGTCACTTATTACCGGTTCTAGTGTGGGACGCCGCATTAACGGTAGTAGCGCTAGTTCCGACAAACCTTTAAAGTCCAGATAAGCTTATTACGCCTGGTACTAGCTGATCAGTAAGGGTCCATGACAACCTGGCATCGGAGTTATAAACTATGCGTCACAAAAGAAGGTTTTTTAAAAAATCAAAAAACACAAATTGAAAGAAAAAAATGTGAAAACATCGTTACTTATCGAAATCTGTTTTATCATGCCACAGGAACCTAAACACCATTGAAAAACTCTCACTATGACCATTTAAATGGTAGTTAATGGAAACCAAATCAATCAATTTTGGGTTGAAAATGTGGAAAATGTGATACTTGCTGTGACAACAATACAAAATCAAGTAATGCAACAAAGTCCGACAGTGATGAAAAAAGTGTCTGTCGTCATGATTTCAATTACAATTTTGGTGAAGATTATATTTAATTGATCAAAGTTTAAAATTTCATTCACACGTAGTGCAGGGTCAAATATACAGTGAGATAGCTAGCGTGTTTTTTTTCTAATTCTGAACTGATAAGGAATAAAACACTTTGTATACATTATTTTTGTCATCACGTATGAACAATTTTGCATCAGAATGACTAACAACCGTGTGGACAGAAAACATTTCTGTAGAAAATACTTTCTAATATTTTTTGGGTGTCCTTAGAATAATGTTCAAGCTTATAATATTAATAAACTTAGAAATTTTGAAAGTAAAAAAAAAATGATTCCAAAGGGTCTCACTCCTTGTAATAACTTTTTAAACCACGGTTCAAGTAACCTGAGATTAGGGATAATAATAAAGTGATTTCAACATACAAATCTGGAAAAATGAAATCATCACCTTGATGCTACCCTAAACGATCAGGCTTAACTTGCTCGAGAGGACGAGGGGAAGAAGAAGCGGTTTTGGTTGTAAGTGAAACATGCAGATGCTGAACTGGCTTTCCATCAGGGGCGTAACGGAACTAGACCTCAGTCAAGGGTGGGCAAGGACCTTAAGATTCGGGCAAAGATTAATTTTTACCCCGAATCAGCATCAAAACACATGCTTCTCCCTGGGCTCTCCTCGTCTCTCTTTACTGTTTCCTCCCTTTTTCTTGCCCCTTGTTTTTCCCTCTAACCTTCAAATTTCTCCCCATTTTGGGTTCCAAGGGTGCATGTGAGTCGCCCACTTCGCCCACTTCGCCCACCCAGAGTATAACGCCACTGCAAAGTGTAGAATGTTCCATTATTCTACACTGTGTATGGAAATTGACAGTTTGCTGACATTGTGGATTTTATCACATTATTTGAAGTAATTCGAGCATGTTGAGTCTTAGCGGGGTCACAGTTTCACGAGAGGAAGATATGCGTCGGAGGGAACGATAAGCTTGCGCACAAGTTATTAAAATTGTTCGTGGGGTCTTGTATATCTAAAATAAAACACTGACCTTTCCTTACATGTGGACGTACTTAAGTTAACTTCACACGCAATGTAATCCCGTCATTGGTACTATGCCGTTATTGTAAGTCGCCAGAAGAAACCAATTACGATGGTCATTAAATATTTATAAAGGTGGGTGGGCAATGTATAAATAAAGATTGTTTACAAAATGAGATAAAATAGCGCGACCACATACGGCCTCAGGGCAAAGAGTTATCACAGACAATAAGGACGATATTGATCGATCAATACTGCTAATTAGCTATAAAAGAATTCTCCCGTGCGGCTTATAATTGTGTCCGTGGTTGAGTTGTATAAAATGTTGGAAAAAAATGGAATATGGCGTACCGGCTAAGATATTTTGCGTGCGACATGTTCCGTCGGGGCTTTCCTCCGAGGCAATACTTTGCTTACTGAAACTGGGAATCTTGCATTACTTGTTGGTAGCAATGGAAAGCAGATGACGATAGCTATCCATTGGCACCAAACTCAACTGTCTGTGGTATACCTGTGTTGTACTAGACATGTTGTATTTCTCTCCGGGATTTTCTCTATTGTAATATCCAAGGCACGAAAATTGTTATTTTTAAGCGTCAGCAAATTATAAATGACGTCCCATTCAGGGGGAGAAGATTAACTGTTGTGTGATTTTTTTCACAGAAATGTGTAACATTTGCAGTTGTACAGTGTACATTTTGTAACAGGTTAAAGAGCCTAACCTTTCCAGAAAAATGACCATTGCCGGGAGGGGGGGCTTATAATTTTGACCCGTATATAACCAACCTAATAGCGATTCGATAAGTCAGGCAATGCTGTGCTACAAGAAGCAATAACAAAAAAATGTTTGTTTTTTATTTATCCGATTGACCTCCGTGTCCAATCCCAGAATCCTTGAATTTATTGTGCTTGAGTGGGTCACGGAGGTCATCCGGGGATGTATGAACAACAAATCGTGCCTGAATTAATCGAAAACCTACGTGTATACAGTCCAATTCGGTCCAGGTAATAAGTGACTTCGGTCCGGACCCCATGGGGAGACGATTAAATAGGGACAATAGGCGTGGGGGATAAGCGGATTTTTTTGTAAATTCCATCGGACATAAGTCTGATTAGTGAAAACCGGGGTGGCAGAATGATAGTAGTCGTGTCCACACGGTCGGACTTAAGTCATAATACTCAGGGTCGTGGTATTAGAGGGCGGACTTAAAGTGGCTATGTGGACGCGCACTGATCATGGATCTAAATTCTGTCGGCTTTAGTATCGGACTTAAATTTTGTAGTGTGGACGCGCATCTACGGTATTAGCGCTAGATCCGACATAAACTTAAGGTAGGATCATCGGATAAAATGGTCTTCCAGAAAAAATGACCTAAAATCAAATACCCTATATCAATTTAGTCCAAACTTGACTATGGTAAGATTGAACTTTTTCCACATATGTAAAGTAGTGTCAAGAACAGTGTGATGTTTTTTAGTGTTTTTATTTATTTTTAAAAAATTCCCAATGATTCATTAAATAATTTGTCCCAGCCTAAAGGAAGGTGCTTTTAAGCTGGAAAATCCAAGCGGGAAGATGTATAAACAAAATCCTAAAAACATTTTTGTTTTCTCACTGTTGGCTTTTTTAAATCAAGTTTGTAATTTTTTAGAAAATATTTTAGGGAAAAATAATTTGGGAAAATTAAAAACACTGTAATTTCAAAATAGACACTCAATCGCCAAATCTAACGTGAGAATTTTCTAAATTTGATTTTCTTTTTTTTTTTTTACATAGACACCTTATTCATCATCAAGGGAGTTGTAGTTCCTTAAGAAAAATTCTGAAAAGTGGCAACTTCAGTATTTCTGAAATTAACAGCCAAAAATTGGGTGTTGCGAGCACTGTTCTTTGTTTTTGATACATACAGAAAAATAAAAATTGGATGGCTATTTGAATTTCTCTAACCTAAAAAAACAAACACCGCAATCTCAAACACTCATCAATTACTTGAGAAAGAAATGACATAATGTAGTTTTCACAAAATTGCCCATTTGGTCCATTGATATATGCAAAATCAGTCCCGGTGACAAAGTCTATGGGGAATTTGAAAATGCCGTATGTGACCTATCTCCAAAACGCCTCTTTGGAAAAAATTAAAATTTGGCACACAGTTTCTTTCACCAATACGGAAATTTCATGAGAATTTCAAAGAGATCTGGGCACGAAGCCGTAGCCGATGATCCAACCTTAAGTCCGATAAGATTATTACCGGTACTAGATGATCGTAAGTGGTCCATGGGAAATGGCATCGGAGTTATAACCATTTCACCCAAAGGAGGTTAGAATAAATGGTTTAAATTGAAAAAGAAAACAGGTGCAAACTCGTTACTTATCGAAATCGTTTATTCATTGCACACGGAACCTAAACACTGTTAAAAAAAAACCCTAAATCACAATGACCATTTAAATAGTAATATAATGGCAAATAAATCATTTGGGGAAAATGTAGCTTTCTCTGGACACCCAATACAAAGTAAGCAATGTCCGTCCGTGATGAAAAGTGTCCGTCTGTCATGTTTTCAATTTCAATTTGGGAAGATTAACATTAATTGATTAAGTTTAAATTTAATTACACGTTAGTGAAGATAAATATAAAGTGAGATAGCTCAGCGTGTTTTTTTTTTTTTCTAATTCTGACAATGCCTAAGGAATAAAACCACTGTACAAAATTAAACATTCTTATCAATCACGGGTGACAATTTTGCATCAAAAATGCTTCTTCTTCTGCAATCGTGTCCAACCTGTGGTTCTCAAATATTGTCCAGCGAGAGGGTACAATGTCGGGCTGCTTCACTGAAGTCCCGCAAGGTCCCTTATTTGTGGCTTGATTCAGCAGTGGCAGCCCAAGAGGGTTTCCATTGTCTGTGGTGCTGTTCCCAACCACCAGTGTCCTGATCTGCTTCCATGTTGCCCCACTTCTGCAAGGAACCTTAGATCGTCCAGTTCTGGTTCTCAATCTACTGAGGCATCGCCATTCAGCCCATGAGGAGTCAGCTCTCAGGTGGTGATGATCACCAGGTTCAATACCGATAGATGTACTTGGTTGATGGCAAAGTCTTTCTTTCCACAAGGCGACTCTCTTGAACTCCTTAGAGCTGTTTCAAGAGGTTGGACTGCTTAAGAAACTCTCTCTGATTTAAGGCGGTTGGCAGCAGGGTAATTGTCCAGACATAGAATGCTTCACATTAGATACTTGCCAGCTACGCTCTTGCATGCTCGCTACCTCGACGGTTGTATGGTGGAAAAATTCCTGCTAGGATGTACAAGTTTTCGTTGGTGGTGGACGGAGGCATCTGTGATAAGCGGCAGGAGGCATGACCGCTGAATCCAAGCTTCTTGGCTGGGTTGATCTTTCCCATCCAGGGCAGGAATAATCTGAACATGGTAGCACAGGGCAAGTGCAGTCGATCTTCGGGTATGTGGGCGAGCACACCATCTTGTGCCAGTTGAGTTTGTTCAAGAATGTTATGTGCGTGATCATACTTACTCTTTGTTTAGAGTGTGGGTTTATACGCTTAGAGTGCGGTCCAAGGTAAATCCTAAGTAGACAGGATTATCACAGTTGCTCAGGGTGAGTTCCAGACCAGGTAACTTAAGCTGACGTTTGGCTTCACGGTTGCGTAGATGTAAAGACCCAAACCTGTGTCTTGGGTGAATTTGCACGTAGGTGGTTTTCCTCCTAATAAGGAGTGAGTTCAAGCCAAAGCTTTGGAGAGTCTCTCTTCAAACAACTGTGAAGTCCCGGCATCTTGTGACGCTAATTCCAAGATGTCTGCATAAAATAAAACGACAGGGTTCCTGCACTCCTGGTGGTCGTTGGTATATAGTTGAAAAGTGAGAGGTGCAAGAACACTCCCTTGTGGTAGACCATCTCTTGAGCCTACGCCTCATCGGCTCTTCTTCGCCCTAGCTGAACAAAGAAATCCGTTTGCCAGCAATCTTGGATAAGCTAGTCAAGCGGAATGTCATTAATTTCCAGAATTTAATGGAGTAGGCATCTGTGATTAACAGTGTCGTACGCGCTGATAGGTCGACGACCACAGCTCCGGTTACCATTACCTTCTCGAACCATCCTCTATATGTTGAGTTAGGTTGAGTTCTTGGCTTGTTGTTGATTTGCATGGACGGAAACCTGATTGTTCTTTTGTATGAGGGTGTTAGTCTATGACAGGTGCAATACGATTGAGCAGGAGACGTTAAAGAGCTGTAGTATGGCTAGGCGTGATAGAGGTCGTAGCTCTTGGGATTGGATGGATCTTTCCTAGGCGTTAGGAGTGCCATAACATGTGCATTCCTCCAGATTCGGGAACCTGTGGGGAAATAAGGCAGCAATTGTAGAGGCAAGAGCCATTACTTTGCTACTGGGCCAAGATTTTATAGGTGCCTCAGTAGAGATGTTGTCAAGGCTACTGCTTTTCCTGGTTAAAGTTAGCAGTACTGGGATTCCAATTCGTCCATGTTGAAGGGCGAGGGAAACCAGGGTCACCACTATACGTCTTATGGTCTAAGCAAGTTGGTGGGTAACTTGGTTGGGTGTGACATTTGGCTGCGGTAGAGGTTATGTTGGATCCCCCTCGGAGCTTTCGATGGTAGACCATGCTTTATTGCCGTTATGAGTCATATCGGGAATTTAATTAAGTATGCAGGTTTTATCTTTTCCTGGGAGATCCTCTCCGGAAACTTCCTCACTTTAGCAGTTGTTTCAGCCGAAAAAGGATCAGCTTCACACATGGTGATATACTCTTGGTATTCTGCACAGTCCTTGGAAAGGCCTGGGATATATTCAGTCCTACAGCATCTGGGTATGAATATCAGTGCAGTCTTGTTCACTAGTGGGCGACAAAATTTGTCTTAGTTATGGGTTTTGGAGCAATCCTCTTTACGTTCTGATCCAGGTCAACAGTGAATCCTTGACGTATGCTTTCCTGTAGTTAAAGCGGCGCTTAAAAGGCACTGTGTTTGGTGATCTTACTGCAGCGTGACTTGGATACCGACCTGAGTGGTCGATGTTGAGTTTGGAAACAGGATCCAGAACAATCTTGCTACACAGGTTAGAGATGTTTTTGCTAACAATAGCTAGATCAGGGATGAACCTCTCTTCCACCGGGCACTATGAAGGATGGCGGCAGCTTAGAGTCGTGAAGGAGACGTAGAGTTGACTGTCTATCCATCTTCGACAAGGCTTGTCCCGTCCCTTTTTGTTCGTTCCTTGTAGCCCCATGGGGTACTATGCTGTTGAAGTCGCCAATAAAGGGAGGGTTGGTGGAATTCCCAGGGTTGAGGTGAGGTGCCCGAAGTCTGACTGATGGGAAAAGGGGGGGTTTGTAGAACAGATGTAAACTATGGACAGAGCTAAAGCGCATGGTGAGGACTTCGATGTTGTTATCATCAGACATTGAGGTTGCTTCTACTCGGTGCCGTTCTAACAAATATGGCACTTCCATATTGTCTGTGTGGTCTCTCGGTGGCAAGTACCATTCCTGATTATGGTTGGGCGGTGGTTATTGGTTCCTCTGTGGTTTCATGCAGACATAGGACATCGCATTGGAGATTGTTTCACAAATCAGCCATGATGGGTACTTTTTGCATTGGAAACCCTCACATTCAATGACGCATAGTCGGGCAGACCTTAGAAAAGGCCTTAGCGCTGACGGTCTAGTCATGATATGAGTATACTTAAGAAATGATGTTAATGGAAAACAGTGTTTGAGTTGTAGAGATTAGTTCGCTGCTTCCAGTTTAAAAGGGGAGACACAAGCGGTTCTCTACTTCTCCCCTCAAAAGCGAACAACCGTGTGACAGAACTATTTCTGTAGAAATATTTCTATAACTTTTGGGTTTCGTTAGAAATAATGTTCAAGCATAATATAAAACAAAAACCTTAGAAAGTGAAAGAAAAAAAAAAAAACCTAAGACCAAATAATTATAGTGAAAAAAAGTCGGTCTGTGATGTTTTTTTTAGCCTGATCCAAAGGTCTCCACCCCTTTTACCTTTTTTAACCATGGTCTAAGTAAATTGAGATATTAGGGATGATACTTAAAGTGATTTCAACGCAACATCTGAACATTAAATCTTCAACTTGATGCTAACCTAAACGATCAGGCTTGACCTTGCTCGAAGAGGACGAGGTGAGAAGAAGCCTGTTTTGGCTGTACATTCGAAACATGCAGAATGCTGAGCTGGCTTTCCATCAGGGGCGTAAACGCGTAACTAGACCTCTAGTCAATTGTGGGCAAGGACCTGTAGATTTCTCCCTTGCAGTTGACGGGCAAAGATTCATTTTCCCCCGAATCAGTGGCGTATCTCGCTTCGCTTGCCGGCTGACTTATTTCTTTGAGTCGCAAAATGAGACGGTGTCAGCCTCTGCATGCTGTAAATCATAACATCAAAACACCGGCTTCTCCCTGGCTCTCCTCTTCTCTTTACTCTTTCCTCCCTTTCCTTGCCCTTTTTTTCTCCCTTGCCTTCAGAATTTCTCCCCATTTTTTTCCAAGGGTGCCTGAGTTGCCCACTTCGCTCACCTCGACTAACGCCACTGCTTTCCGTGCTTTACTTCAGAAAAGACGAAAATGCCACCGTTAGTTCCGATAGAACGCGTCCACACGTACTTTACTAGTACCGGTCATAACTTTATGACCGGACTTAACCCTGCTCTTCTTCGGCATTAAATCGTCGGACCTAAGCCTAGTTAGGTCCGATAGAATTAACCCCGACGCCCGTCCACACGGCAAAGTTATATCCGACACTAAAACCGGTCAATTTAGGTCCGGTAATTAGTGACTTATGTCCGACCGCATGTGGAGACGATTACAATAGGGTACAATAGACGTGAGGGAGATAAGCGGATTGTTTTTTTAATTCCGTCGGACATAAGTCTGATTAAGTTAATACCGGTAATAACTACACGTGTGGACACGACAACAGTTCTCCATGCTCACAGTCCGGGAACAATGGTGAACAATAGGGCAATCGATTCAGTTGACTCTTCACACAACATTAGTTTCACGCTTTATTCCGTTGTCATCTATTGAGCCCGGCTATGATACCTTCCGGACTATGATTACTTTCACACCGGTAATAACTACACGTGTGGACGCAGCTTTTTATCGGAGAGGTGGTAACACCTGATTTTTTTCAACCGCGAGACAATATAACAATGGTCCTCCACTGCCAAATGAAAATGAATCTAAAGAGGTTTTTTTTTTCTCCACCGCATACCGAGCAAGTAATTGAATATCTTTAGGTCTATTGTTTGCTGAAATCTAGTGTATCCATTGGTCACTGATATTGGGGAAAATAAAACAGACGGTTATATGCTTTTAATAATTTATTATGAATTTACATTTGGTTTCCCCTAGCCCCTCGATGGGGACAACACAACAATAACATAGAAGGACATGCCCCATAGTCTATTACATCAATAGTCTTCCGGTTGCTACCATAAAGCGTCTTGTGGTTTAGCGAAAATTTATCCTGTTGCATAACAATGACGCGGCCCGTAACTTTAATATGACATATTTTGGAAGTAATGTGGAAGCTAAATTTTCCTTGTGAAATCCTTTTATCTGTTCCTTAGTTCAAAATTCACAATTCACAAATTCACGGGGTGCGTTCTTCAATGTTTGAGTGTATGAATCTTTGATATAATTGGTGATCGCCAACAAAGTGCCATAGACTTGCGTATGTGCAAAGTGGGTTTTCACCTTTTTTCTCTAGATGACGGCCATTTTGTCATTTCAGCTTTGTTTCCAACACCGTTTTCACCACCCACAAGATATTGCAATTAATAAATATCCTCAAACAATTTTGATGTGTCTGCCCACCTTTGAGAAATGTGCATAAGAAAAAGTGTAAACTTTTTGGACCACTCAGTATAATGCACGGTGGAACCATGCACCATGTCCCATAGGACGCTTGTGAAATCCTTTTATCTGTTCCTTAGTTCAAAATTCACAATTCACAAATTCACGGGGTGCGTTCTTCAATGTTTGAGTGTTAATGAATCTTTTATATAATTGGTGATCGCGCGCACTTGTGAAAAGTGGCCATATAGACTTTCGTATGTTTCAAAGTGGGTTTTCAACCTTTTTTTTTTCTCTAGACGACGGCCATTTTGTCATTTCAGCTTGGTTTCCAACCACGTTTTCACCACCCCAGATATTGCCGTTAATAATATCCTCAACAAACAATTTTGATGTGTCTGCACCATGTCCATAGGACTTGGCTCCTCGAACAAATTTAAACCAGCTATTCCTATCTTTCGCTTCCAAATATGCCTTGTGGAATGTGGTGCCCACAATGATGTTATCTTCCCATCTCTTCTTCCTTGGTCTTCCCTGTTTGTTTTGTGTCTGCGACAGTTTCCATAAAAATGCGTTTGGGGAGGCGGATGTTTTCATTCTGCACAAGTCCCAAACCATGTCAGCTGCGAGGCAGTGAATGCGAGCTAGGATCCTTTTTGGTTGAAAATTGGCAGGAGGTAATTCTTGACAGAACTTCTTCATGCCGGATCTTATCCTTCCGCTGATATAATGATTTTCTTTACATCGCATCTCAAATGCTTGCAACTTCTTCATGTCATTCCTTTTTGATGGTCCAGGTTTCAGAGCCATACAGAAGCACTGGGTTGACTAGTGCATTAACAAGTCCGTAATTTTGGTGGAGAGTTGATATTCCTTTAATCACTCCAAACTCTCTGTAATTTCCCTATTGCTGTTGAATGCCACAAAATCTGCTTTTGATTTCGCTGGTGGAGTCGTTTGATGGTGTTAGCGTTACTTCCCAAATACTTCATCTGTTAACCTGCTCAAGTGGGAACCATCAAGCTGTATCTTTACTGGGATCTTGGTCAATCACGGGAGATACCATAGCTTCGTTTTAGGTATACTGATCTCCATCCCCTATTTCTTGCTAGCATGATTCACCTTGCTCAATCAAGGTTTGAAGATCGTCCTCTGAGTCAGTTGGAGCGATGAGCTATATCGTCAGCAAACGGGGAGGTCTTTTAAGTTGTAGCCATCCACGTTTATGCCCAAGTTTTTTAACAGGTTATCAAAGGCTTCTGCTAAGATGTATTCGAGAAATAGGTGAAATGGTCTGGTTGATAGAAGACAATCCCTGCCAACTCCAATAGTTTTTTGTTGTTTCATCAAACCACTCTGTAAGATTGTGTGTTAAGTCTGATGCAAAGCTTTTAGGCCTGGTATGAGATCTCTGCTCTGATGATGTTGATCATTTTTGAGGCACACCAAATGGCAATCACACTGTAAAGAGGCCAACGTGCCATACTCGATCGAACGCCCTTCCTTGTAAATCAATGAAGACAGCAAAAACCCTCCATCTTTTCTTCTCTAAGGCGATGTTGGATTAGGGAGCTTTCGGCTAAGAACCTTGTTTCCAATTGTGGAGGCGCATGTCTGAACCCTGTCGTGTTCTTCTGCTATCTGATATATGCTATATATATCAGAAATACTTATTCTTATTTAGGAACAAACTATGTATCATATAACTTTACTTTGTACAGAAAATTAAACACTTTCTAGGCATTTCAATTTTATATCTTTAAAGAACAGGACGATATGCACAACACCCAGGAATTGAATTTAATTAAACTGTAAAACATCGTTGTGGTATTTAGTTTACAATCCATACTTTACGCAAGTGCAATGCCAATGCTGATATTATCATGTTGAGAACAATATTGACACCATATAAGATGTCCAAACGTGTTTGTTACACTTATAAAGAGGACAATGGTTATCATCAACCATTTTGCCACATTATCATTGAGAAATTAACATTGGTATGCTGTCATAAAAGTACAAAAATACCATAGTTATGTTGTTAATGTTGTATATTTAGCATTATCGATTAAAACATTTAAAATATCAAGCTGACTCCACCAGCGTTCTGATTGTAGTGATGGCGGCTAATTTTTAATTGATTTTTGTTTGCCCTTCAGTAGTGTCCTTAGCAACCGGCAGACTGTATAGGTTACTGGTTCATATCAAAGAAGAGATTAAATAGATGAATTCAAATCAATCTTCAGGTGAGGCCATGCCAAACCGTGGCTCAATACCACACCGTGGTCACGTAAAATACTCCTCCTAATAAAAAAACGTGCAAACTTCTCAGCAGGAATGATTTCGTCGAAACTTTTAATAAAGTTGACACGAATATAAGAACTAATCTATAGGGTTATAATACAATAATATTGCTACCATCACTACGGAGTAATCAATTGAAATTCCATCTCATTTGCATTATCATAAGCACAATTCTTGATTTTCTTGCAAGTGGGCTTAATAGGGTTTGGATATGAGCTGTCAATGTCATCTTAATTGAGTAGAAGTCACAAGCAGCTGGTTTTTACTGTATGAGTTCACATGCTTGTCTGTAGGTGGCATATTTGGAGCAAATATATATAATAAAAGTAATCTTCAACTTACCGGGAATAACTTAAAAAATGGCGCCCTTCCAATATAACAATTCTTGCCTGGTTTAAATGCCGGCATGGGAATATTGTAATGACCAAGGTACGCCGACATTAAAATAGTCAAAGCAATAGTCCTGAAAAAAAAAAACCGAATCATGAATAGTCATGATACATTGTATCAAGAGAAGATACCAGTAGCTTCCCACAATGCATTGCTTCCATTGGCAGTTTTTGTACAGGTTGTCATGTGAATCGTTAGAGATGAAACATTCTTAAAATGAAAGTTTGTGATCAGTACTGTCAATTTAGCCATGTTTCATCACTAACGATTCACATCAGTACCTGTACAAAAACCTCCATTGGAAGCAATACATTCTGGGAAGCTACTGAAATCTTCTCTTCATTGTATCGTGGATATGGTGGATGTGATAATTCATATGAAGAGTTGTTCACTTTCAATGTTCATGATTTTAGAAAATAAATTGCATAACATTTGCATAGTTATCTGAACCCGGAATTTCGTTTTTCGCCATATTTTTTTAACATTGAAATACAAGTTCAAAAATTTACTCCAGTACTCTTTAAGGGGCAAACTAATTTAAATAGCGCCACCCAAATGCTTATTAATGCTAATAAGTATAACAACGACAAGGCCGATTTGATTAACGGGAAGTCGGCTGAAATATTTTTAAAAAATCAAATACCCTTAGGCCATTTGTTGCTGATACAGGTTACACACACACACACATATATATATATATATATATATATTAGCTAATATATATATATATATACTGATATATATTAGTATATATATATATATTAGATATATCATATATATATATATATATAAATAAATATGGTCGTGGTTGCTGCCCAGCACTGGAAGGATATAGTGTCAAATTCCAAACAAGATGAGTACTGAAACAGTCTGAAATGTAGTTAACATGATGTTAATCATGTAAGTAGAAACGAAATTTCGACCTTTTTTTTTATAAAGGGGAGGAACGCAGACAGCAAACGCGGTCTGTTCTTTAATAAAAACAACATTTACAAAATAGTACAGCAAACAGTAAATAATGGAAAAAAACATAATTAATACCAAATATAATAAAAAATAGTCAAAAAGAAAAAAATAAGGGTCCATCATTCTACTGATAAACACACGCACACACACACCGCGACACCACACATCAAAACTCCACACAACAACCCACCCACAAACACATTCACACCACACCACATATAATATATTAAACCCTAACGTCACAGATACAGCCACTAGGGCCTCACCCCAGAGGTCCACACGCAATCAATCACGATCCTAAAAGCAATATAAACACCACAACCCACAACCACACTACTCACACTCACCCACACCCCATACCACCACGCACACACACAAAAACTCATATCATCACACACCATAACAGCTTTTGAAAGCGGAATAACAAAATTAAACAAAGCCAGCTGGTAACCCTCCACAGTGGGATAGATTAAGCTTCGCCAATCCCAAAGATTTTGAAAAACTCATCAAAGATGTCATAAAATTAAATGGCTATTAATACTCAAGTTCATCCGCCTGTTAATTAAGGATCTAAATACTCTATTAAAACATGTAATCTGCCCTCTTTTTTTCCATTTTCTAACAACCCGATCGTAGACCTATAATTACATAACACAAAATTTAACAAGTTGGCATTTAGTCTTTAACTTACAGTTAGAAGTACCAAAAAGAGAACATATTTTCATCATTTTATCAAAAGGAATTGAGTTAAATGATTGTTTGCACAGATCCCACGTTAAAAGCAAAATGATCTTGAATATGACTTTACTTACTACTATTACGGCATTCAACAAACACATGAAAGCACTTTCAAACTGAATTCAGTGCCAAAGAACAAAAGGGATTATCAACCATCCAATTTTGAAAAGTTTTTCAATTATAACTAATACATTTGCGCCAAAAAGAAATCAATATCGCCCATAAAATTTTCCTTAAACCCCCATACAGACAGAAAATGACATATAAGCAAAGAATCCCCAGTGATCCCGCCAAAATTCCAACCCAGGGGGAACAATTGTGCCAAAATATTCCCTCCCAAAAAAATGATTAAAGAACCTGGTACTATATAAAATAATATTACAACGGATCATCAGAATCAGAAGGCCAGAAAAACATACTGGCTGGTTGGTCCTAATAATCATCCACGTATTTTTACATCAATATTCGGCGCCACTCATCAGGAATACAACTAACAACAAGCCTAAGTTTTTTTTTTAGAGGCCCATGTTACATATTTGCCGAAGAATTCATAATGCACAATTGTCCCCAATGGAAAGGAATCCAGGCACATACTCATACACTAAATCCTTAATTCTTTCTAAAAATAGTCATCCTCAGCAAGTTCCTTAAATCAATAGGATTAAGAAACTTATCTACGATGAGAGGGTTGTTAGAGAGTGGCTTTTGTGTCAGGCCAAAAAACGTTTTGTTCATCAGCACAAAGAGGGCTACAAAGCGCCCACCCGTCACTCTCGCCAGCCCTTAGATTCATCATAAATAAAGACCAAGTTGGAAATTACAAATTATTAGCCAAATGAATTCTAAACCAACACTCACTACCCCCAGATCCCAGTTTTATATATTTAAATTATAGCAAATCAACGCTTTGGTTATAGGATTTAAAGGATGGCTCAACAATCAAAATCTTTCTTCAAATGTTAAACGCAAAAGAATATTTCATGCGGTCATATCAACAAACCAAGACCCCCCCAACTTGGATAAAAGGACTTATAAGAACAGATAACTAATCCTGTGAGATTTGCCGGACCACATCAAATCACGAATAGCCCCTTTTAACTTAGGAAATGCCCATTGGGGAGATGAAGATAATTCAAATATAAACAACACAAATTTTTTGTTTTTTTTAAGAATATTAAAATTTTACCTTCAAAGATAAGAACGGCATTTCCAACTATACCCTCGTCTTACCAAGCTTTTTTTTTAACACGGTTTACCAAGGGGGGGGGTGTGGTTTACCACCCCCCTCGATAATTTTTTTATAAAGTACCGATCTTATAATTTTGGATACCAGTGGAGTACTAGGTCCTCCCTTTCCGATTATACTCAAAATAAGTACCAACAGTCCTAGTATGGCGTCACAATGACGGTCATCAGTCCGCGAGTCCGCCAAATTGGCATTTTCCTTAAAACGGTAGGAATATCGATTTTTCATCAGCGGTTTCAGCTCTAAATGATGCAAATTGCCTTTTTCAACAAAAACAAAGAGTTTAGAGCCATACTGTGCATAATATTTTCAAAAATCCCCCATAAAATACCAATTGGGTGGCAAACCATCCCCCTCTTACCCCTTGCGACTTGTACGTCATACCTAACACCCGGTGAGGTGCTACCTTCACATTTTTTCGCTAAAATGACCGGAAAGGATAAGAACGATTACCTAGAAGCTTTTCGATTTTTTTTAGCGCTTTAGCGCACCCGGAGCGAAGGTCGTAGGGGGGTGGGTGGGTGTGGTAACCACCCCCCCCCCCCCTTGGTAGACGAGGGTTAAGGACAGAGAATGCATTTGTCAATCTTGAGAAGCCAGTTTTTTCTCCTCACAATAGGGCGTATCCCGTCCCAATACACAGGCCTAAGACTGAAGTACAACCAGAACAATTAATGTTGCTAGAATCTAATTACCGGCAAAGCAGTGGACACAGCCCCGAGGGGGAGAATTTCCTACTTCTCAATATTGACTTTTGAACCTGAAGCTAAATGAATTGATAAAACATTCAAAAATAATCTTACAGCATTTAAATCACTCACGAAAACAGTAGTATCACAGCATGTTGAAAAAGAGGGCTTTCGACCCGAAATAGAAAAACCATTAATATCAGAATGATAAAAAATTAAATTCCTATTGGCTCAGCCGAAAGCACATATAAAAGGGCACTAAGAGGGCAACCCTGCCCGAATCCCATCCCTCCTCAAGGATAGGAAATAATCGAATGCACCCATTAATTTTAACACAACTTTTAGCATTCTTATAAAATAATTTGAATCCAGTTTATAAAATAATCCGAAAAAACCAAATTTTAACAAGGACTTTACTTAAATAGGTGTGATTCACTCACGCGGTCAAAGCCTTTTCTGATCAATTTTCATTTAAATAACCACACAAATTCTGATCAGAAATGGTAATCTACCATGCATGCATCGCTAAGACGTTGTCAGCTATGTCACGACCTGGCCACACAAGTCTGATCAGAGGAAATATATTACCAATAACTTTTGACAAACGACTAGCTAACGCTTGGATATAATTTTATAGTCAAGTTCAAAAGAAGATGGCCCTCCAGTTCTTGGAGTTGTACGTCTCCCTTTTTTAGGAACCATAGTATTATGCCATTAGAACATAAATCGGGTGCATATGATTATAATAAATATCCTCGACAACTCTCAAGAGCTCCGGGCGCAATCTCATCGAAGAAAAATTAAAAATTCCAAGACGACCATCAGAACCCGGACTTTTGTTATTTTCCATTTTACACAGATTCTTTTTTCAATCGGATAAGGAAATAGCCTTTATTACATAAATCAACTCATCATTAAGAATACTCGTATTATTATCAATGAAATCATTCTGAACATTGATATCACAATTTTCGTTTCGTCCTTAATAAAGAGAATAAAAATAAAACCCTCCTTAACAATATCATAGAATTTTAGCAATACCACCATTAGCAACACGAAGGCTTTTAATAAGATGTTGTTTTTGGCGAAGATTTTTCCAAATTAAAAAAAGAACTTATTAGCTTTTCATTTTCACACCGCTCGATCTCTTTTTGCTTTAGACCGAATAATCGCAACCTTGACAATCATATTCATCAATGGCCTAAGATCTAAATTCCAATTGTTGCAAAGGGTAAGATCGTAATCTAATGCTTGGCCGCTTTTTTATATTTCCTTTTTAATGCACTTTTGGACCGTTTTCTGTTAGTGGCGTTACCTCCTTTGCCAAACGTTCAGCGTGACTATAGGCAATGGATTTAAAACGCACCTTTAGATCCTCATAACCATGAAGATTCATTCTCATATAGGGGTAAACATTTACTAGAAAAGATACAATCATGAAAATCCGAACAAAAATTTTATCATTTATAGAGATTTATTAAACAACCACGTGCCATTCCCCGTGCTACCTGGACAAATCAATACGCGAATAAACCAAATCATGATCACTCCAGGTGAACGGTACAATGGATGAAACTGAAACACATTGTGAAAGGCGATGCAAACAAGAATTTTGTCATACGAACCTGATTAGAGTATCTTAATGGTCCGACGCCAGGTGAATTCGCGATTGTTGGATCTGCTTGCGCCAGATGTCAATAAGGCAATTACGTTTAACACAATAAAATATCCTACTACGAGAATAATCGCAATACAAAGGGTTAGATTTGTCACTAAGGGAAGGCATACAATTAAAATCCCCTGCCACAAATCAAATTGAATCATAGGAACATTTTTAACCAGGAACTCATTGAGATCGTCAAAAAAGGCTCCTCTGTCTTCATATTGTTTTTGGAGCATAACTATGACAAAACTGTAAATATCCTCTCATCACATTCACTCTTGACTTTCCAAGATTTCTTTCCTTTACAACTTCTTTGGCTGAATGTATTAATACCAATCAAAATTAAGTCTAAAATAAAATGCAACACCCTTAAAAATTCCATGCCGAATAATTGCCAAAAAAATGTCGTCCCCCATCCCCATTGGTGCTTAACAAAAGAGTTAACAAAATCATCATCCCAACGCGTTTCTTGCAATCAAATATAGCCAATGTAACGCAAATTAAGAAAAGCAAAAACATTTTTAACTTATATTTGGAACGCAAACCATTACAATTATTGAAACAAGCGAACAGCCTCATAAAGAAAGAAACCAGGAATCCATGAAAAAAACGAACACGCTTAATCATTTAATACATTTCAGATTAAACATTCAAAACTATTTTCTGTGGAATACCATACCTGGTTTGGAAAAGTCATTGAAGACTGCCGACGTTTTCTTCTAGGGGCCACCAGACCTGTCATGGTCAAGTTCACTATCACCATCATCATCAATCATTGTAGTAGGAGCGCGCTTCAGCTGAACCAAATCCTCAGCTGGAGTCTCAGGTATAACTTGCTCTCTCTATCCGCAAATCATCGGCATTAGAACAATGGCTCCGGACCACCTCTTATCAGACACCGACTCCCTTCAATCAATCACAAATCGCCAACAGAACTAGAATGACATTTACCTCATCCTCTTTCTCTTCATCTTCGTCTTTCAATATCTTCATCATCCCTTCTTCGACATCTTCCTCTTCCTCTTCTTCAACAGACTCTTCTTGATCTTCCTCATCATCATCATCATCTGATTCATCACGAGCACGCTATTCAAAACAGTTATTTGGTCTGGACAATCATCAGATTGGTGTCCCCTGATACCACAAGTCTGGCACGACACCCTTTGTGGACAGCTCTCATAAGATGGCCTTCATCAAGACACACATTGCATACTTTTCTCTGTCCATAAGCCTTAATTCGAATGTTTGACATCTTGAATGCGTGTGGCATAAGGTACATGATTTTTTACCCGATCCGGAAGTTCCACACGACAATTAACCATTCCCATTCAATGGTCAGGGAATCCGCATAAGGCCTTTACGGATCCCAGGTGAGATTTTGTTGTCACGCCGAAATCCCAAAGTCTGGTAGATAGGATGTCGGTGGCCCAGGTATTACATGTACACCCCCCCGACAAAGGAGACAGTCCCTATGTTTTCTGGCACCATTCTTACGTCCACATCCACATCCCATTTAATTCCGATGCCCGATATCAATAGTGCCTCAATATCCACGCCATCTTTCAAAAAAATTTTGCCATGTGCCGTTTGTGGTTGCGGAACAATATCGAGGATTTTGGTTCTCCCCCCCTCGCATTATAGCATAAATGAACGTCACATGTGTAAATTCCATCATTGACATAGACGGTTCTTGTCGAAAATTTTCCTTACCCATCCACACCCTAGTAAGGATTGGTCTGCTTCTAACAGGATCAGCTCTCCGATTTGTTGACGAAGTGCCCCCACCTCGAGGGTGATGGCCACCTCGAGACCCCATCATAACACGCCTCCGGCCTAATTAGCAAGTGCAAATATAAAACCACCGTTAAATTGGATTTGACATGATTGCGGATGGAGCGGATGTGATCAGAAAGCGGCACAAAATGGGAGTTTTGTTTCTCCGATATAAAGTCCTGTCCACCTTTCTGGTATACGACTCGGATCTGGTCAAGTGGCTATGTAGATCACTTCGTGACTGGTTACATTTAAATGACGATGTGATGTGGTGTCCGTCTGGCGTGGATCCGTGTGACGTCAGGAGTTGCTTAGAACGTACTGACCCCAAGAGTCTTGCAAAAAACCGTGGTCGTTGAACATGGGTGGGACATGCCCAGGTGAGTACGTATAGGACCGAATCGCGAATGAGATAATTCAACCCAACTGATCATTCCATCAATCAGTTTTCCATCACAGCTATTCTTTCCACTGCGGCACCCAGACCATCCTCAGACACGATTGCTGAACAAGTATCATTGCCACGTAAAATACCATCAACCCTCCGGCATGAACGTCAATCGGACCTTCTCAGTGCAGTTGGATTTTCTGACTCTTACACATTTTGTTTGAACGTCATATGCACACCATAATTTGACACCTGGATTGATATATATTTAATGGATGTATAAACTTTTGTAGCTTTAAGTGGTAGTTTTAAGGAACTTGACAAAGACAATTATGTCGAAACGTCGTTCTACATACATGATTAACATCATGTTAACTACATTTTCAGCACTGTTTCCCAGTACTCATCTTGTTTGGACATTTGACACTATATATATATATATATATATATATATATATATATATATATATATATAATAGTGTGTTATATATATATATATATATATATATGTGGTGGTGTGGGTGTAGTAAGGTAATTAAGCAATTATTAGTAACATGCGCTGAAAACAATTTCATCTTGGACGTTGCTAAACAGTTACTGTATAAACCTCTATATCAACATAAACAAGTGTTTTGATGTAATGTTTTGAAAACATATTTTGCCCCTAATTTTTCCAGCCCAATCAATTCATTTTTATTACTGATTTAGTGTTGTATTGTGGCCCTTCATATGTGGTATACATTTCATGCACATAATTCCTTCGAGGAAAGTATTTCCTTAGACCCTCCCCCCCCCCCCGTATAACGCAGAGTGGAAACCCCTTGGTCACTTAGGTATTAAGTAGATAACTCATAATTTTCACCAATATCGTGCATTTCTGGACAAAAACATGACAACTTGGCACAAACCTTCCTTGGGATATGTAAAGCAATTTCAGAAGGGGTGCCCAAAAATGCGGAACCACATTAATGACGTCCATAAAACCACTCCCCTTTTGTAACAATTCCCTTAGTAATGTAGAATAATTACTTTCAATAATCATATCAAGTTTGGTATCATATTAAAGCTTGAGACGTACAGAGAGCTAAAATGATCTAATTATTTGATATTTTGTAAGTAAGGTCAGTTTGGGGTCTTATCATTTGTGGTTGATAACTGTAGTTAAGGATTTGTGTCAAAGTAGAGTCATCAATCAAAATGTGATCCCAATGGTGGTTATGTTGAGAAAATTGCATGTGGAGAAGCCCATAACTACTACTTACCCAATATAATTCCCATAACTTTGTCCCTTGTAATTATAATTAATAATGCACAGTAATCATAACTTGAGGTTTCATATATAAATTTGCATTAAAATTATGCAAATTAATATTTACTTGCGATTTTATTTCATTTATTGATAGGCCAATCAAATTAGGAAGCCATAATGACTTAAAACTAATTGAAACCGATTGAACCGAATATATTTCTCCAGAATTTTACTGAAAAACCTAATAATAACATATCAAAGTTTACCCCAAATCAAAGTGGCAGAATGTGTGTGTGTGGGTGGGTGGGGTGGGGGCTTACACAGGGTCAAAATGAAAGGGTCAAAATGTGTAGCAAAGTTAACCAGCAATGTTCATCACCTTAAAGTTAAAAAGGTATAGTTTCCCTATCTGGAAGTAGTAAGTCGTAATTGTAATGAGGCAAAATAGGTTCAAGGTCACAATGGGACAAACTTTTAGATTTACCCGCTGGTTATAAAAAAATTATGTCAAAGTGTGTTCGTCTAGTTGTACAGGAGCCAAAGATATACTATTGGCATCATATGCGGATATTTTGTTGCATAATTAGAATGCAAATTCACTGGCCTTCGGGAGGTCGCTGACTATAACTCTAATATTTATATTGAACTGTAAATAAAAGAGTCTCTATACACTTTAGTATCTAGTGTGACCAAATCACCAATTTTAAAAAAACCCAGTTTTTTGGAGTCAAATTGACAAATTTTAACCAGATGACGTTGAACAGTTATGTGCGTGGTGTAATAAAGCTTAGATACTGGTCACCTGTATTTTTTTAAACCTTAGAGGTATAGGGCGCGCGACTGACCGTGATCAATTGCTACAGCTTTTAAATTAATTCGAACAATTCAAAATTTTACTCTTGAAGAAATTTTAAAACCCTTATTCCTATACATATATCACAGGGTCTGGTAAACGTTTATTTATTAGCATCTTGAACAAGACTAAAGATGGCAAAGAGCACAACCTTTCAGTACTGTATATCATTTCTTGAATTCATAGTGCTTGGTGTGATATTCATGCGCACTCGCTATCACCAAAAAATTAAAGGGATACACAGAGTGCTTGGAAGCAATAACACACCGGTTCTTTGCCAGGAACCATAATGGATTTCAATTCCATGTATTGAAATTGTTTCCTGAAAATGTCAGAGAGGATTTTGAGACATTCTGGGTTATCAAAAAGACTATGATAAAGTTCCCTAGTATGTCTGGCAAAATGCTCCAGGTCCTAGAGGCTCTGGTTGGACTGCTAGCTACTTCTCAGGCTGTTGACAACCCCTAGAAGCTTGTGCAGACCTTGCTAGCTGAAATATCCAAGGTCCGTAGAAAACTGCTGAAGTATGGCTGCAGGAAATTACCTCTATTGATAAGTGAACTGCAAATGGCTCGCCACATGATTTTTTTTTTTTTGCTCTGGACTTCGTGTGCCTTGTCATGGAAAATGTATCGTGTGCCTTGTCATGGAAAATGTATCCAAAGATCGGGAGTAATGTTTTTAAAGTTGATGATAGAAGGAATATTTCACCACGAATCCACACAAGCGGTGACCGCTCTTGTTAAAGTTGATGATAGAAGAAGCAAATCATTGTAGGGCAATGCCGTAGTTATGGGCATTCACAACTTTGAGGACCCAGAGCTTTTAATTAGTCGGGTTTTTCAATTTCGAACAATTGTGTTTGAAGTAGACTCTGATAGAAGTACATGTATATAAGACCTAAAAATTTAAATTCCAATCGCATTCTTGGTTTGCATGACATATCATAAAAACATACGCACAAAAGTTGTGTTTGAGTTACTCGTTTTCTAGTAACAGTCCCTTTTGCAAACAAAACATTCCTTAAAGCAATAACGGTACATTTTTGAAGAGCGCCCCCAGTTTTCAAAACTTGATATTTTTACACAGTTATGTTGGTAATTGTCTAGGAAACTACACCTGCAAACAAGAATGCTCAAAAATGCGTATTTATCTAAAATAAGCGATGTTGTAATTAGAAGTGGGATCCCAGATTGTTTTTGTCCGTCCATGATGAAATAGTGCCACCTCAAGAAAATGACCTTTAACTAGACTAACTAACTAATGTATAAGCGTACACATGTACATGGCGCTATTTCCAGGATATTTTATATTGGAAGGCCATTTCCAGCAGCCATTGAATTATTATCGGAGATCTCCGATATTAATTATTTTAATTACAAAATTCCTTCGTTTGCGACACATAGGCATTTTCGAGCTTAACCATTCACAGGTATAGTTTACTAGCCAGTTACCAATGCAACCGTGTAAAAATCGCAAAAATTCTGAAAAATTGGGGGCGCTCTTCAAGAAAATGTGCTATTATTGCTTTAACCCTCGTCTACCTGAGTCATTTTTTGTAACAAGACTCCGGGGGGGGGGGGTTTTTTTTTTTTTTTTTTTTTTTTTTTTTATTCCTGTAAATTTGGTACCAAAGGATAGCTTAGCGTTTCTTCATTCTATTGGTACCAAAATTAGTACTAACATCCCCATTATGACGTCATGACGTCATATGTTGAGGAAAGTACGAAAATACTGAATATAGGGTTGAAAATTGATATTTCGCAATTTAGCGACTTAAACACCTTATTATAGCTCTAAAATGTTGTCATTATATAAAACTAGTCATTTCCCATCAAGTAGAGTAAAAAACCGCATGAAAATCTGATTTTCCTAACATTTTTGGCGAAAAGTTGAATTTTTCACTGTGTGTGTCTATGGAAATGGCAGTTTTGCTGACATGCGAGGTTTATGACGTCATTGTGACGTAATGCTAGGCATGTTGGTACTAATTTTGGTATCAATGGAAAGAGGAGGACCATAGCTATCTATTGGTACCAAAATTAAGTGTCTGTGATGTTCCTGTGTTGTGTTAGGCATGTTGGTACTTCTCTTCCGAAGGGGGGGTGGTTACCACTCCCCCTATCCATCACTTTGGGATCACCCTGTGTCTTACCTATAGCCCGGTGGATGTTTGTTTTTGGATTAAAAGGAGCGGATCATGTCAATTGACAATTACATTAAATAATTTGGCACCAAAAAGGGGGGTTTTAGCAAGCCGGGAAAAAAACCTGAATGGGGGGGGGGTTAACAGATCTGCACACCTCAGGGCGATTAAGCTGAAGAAAACAAATAAAGATAAAAAATAAAGCTGTCATCTTTAAATTTCGCAGTGATCACCCATATTGACGGTTTCAATGTGTACATCCTCAACGACGAAATGCCATCATTTATTAATAATGCACACAGATTCTTAAAAAGACAAAGGATTCAAATCAAAGGAGCTTACAACTTTCAAATTTGCAATCTCTGTTTAAATAACATCATGAGAGTAGTACAAGGTGCTTGATAGTGCCATTTGGGGAATGTACGACCGCAGCATGTCACTTTTTACTTTTTTGTTATATCTAACAAAATCTAATTGTGAAAATGAATATGCCTATTTGTTCGTAAAAATACATAGTTTTACGTTTTGATATGAAACAAAAATCAACTTTTTTGGGTGATTTTTATTTTTTTATTTACAATGTAGAATTTTGTTTGACATAATTAAGGAACTGCATGCCATTTATTGTATGCATGTCATGTGGTGGAATTTGATACCAACTTTGGTGGAATTTGATATCAAATGACCTCCAGTGACCTTTAATGACCTATAATGACCCCAGATGTTAAGATAACCTACTAAAAGTATCTTTAAGACAATCTTTATGTTCCGGGCTTTAATTTGATACCACACATGATATGTTTCTGAGGAATTTCTATTTTGACATAAATGAGCAATATGCAAAAAGGGGGCGGGGCATATGACGTCATTAATGAGGTCCGATTTTTGGGCACCCCTTCCAAGTTTGCTTTGTACATCCCAAGGAATGCCTGTGCCAAGTTTCATGTTTTTGTCCAGAAGTGCACGATGTTTATGGTTTTCTACTACCCTATTAGAGTTGAGACACCAAATAGACGTAGTAAAGCGCTATTTATGAGTATGCTATTGTCCCATATACGCAAGAGAAAGTTGAGGCTTTATGTTTTTTAAACCACAAGAATCTTTAAGAATCTTTGGGTGTTACAGATTATTTTCAGTGCCAAAACATCAAAATGGCCAACATTCGATATTGTAATATGGGTCTAGTGCAGGATGGTGTATTCAATGGTGTTGCTGCTCGCCATGATATATAAATCCGGGTCAAATCATGTCAAATCCCCCCCCCCCCCCAAAAAAAATGAAAGTTTATTTTTGACTTCTTTCCTGACATGGACTGACGGTTTTGTACAACGGCATGCCTTTTTTACGATTTCTCCAAAATGGTAACACCCAAATCTTGTTGATATTGATATTTTATTTAGGAGCAATACTTTGATATACTTTGATGATCTTTATTTCGACCCTGAATGTGGATCACACGACCAAGAGATGAAGAGTACGAATAATTCAAAATCCGCTATTAATGTGCACGGGTTGCCCCACCTATGGCTGCCAGAGTGGTATTGGAATGCGCAAAAGCAGATTTGTGTTTAACGTGTTTGAGAAGAAACGGAAATAAATAGTATCTATTTATTCTTTATATTATGTTGAAAATCGCAAGATCTACAAGGTCAAATCCAAGATCAAACTAAAGGTTAACGATTGTCAACCTTTCATTGCCCCTGCGTACCCCTTGGTTACCAAGATTGTGCACATTTGACTCACAGTCCAGCGATGCCCCAATGGTCTCCGGACATCTCTGTTGCTATTGGAATTAAGGCTAATCCAAGAAGTGTAATACTAGGAGTGATCGTCAATGGTCCGACGTAACGCAGTACAAGGCCCACACACCCAGTAAATCCAAGTACAACTTGAATACATGAACCCACAAGTATGCCGCCTTGAATCTGAAAAATCAATATTGAAGACTTCATTGAAGAAACTAAGAAAAACTGGACATGATTATGATAAATTTTCTTTGCCAAGCTCAAGAAGTTCTTTGAATATGATCAATTTTATCTTGTACAATTACTTTTATGCAAAGAACTCTTGTCCAACATCCTGCTGTTTCAAAACTGTTTAAACATGTTGATTTATGCAATTTCTTAATGATAAATTGTATTTGTGCAATCTTTTATTGTAACAATTGTTTTAAAAAAAAACTTTGATATGTAATTTCGTTGTAAAAGGCGGTTTTGTTATACTTTTAACACGTCAATGGCACGATAAACCACTCTTAGGAGTTATTCTATCATTACACAAAATGTGGTTTACTATATGTCAAAACTCGATATTGCAATAGGAGAACGAAAAACGGGAACCGCATGTATAAAACAACTTATCATATCTGCCTTCATTCAAACCGATGTCCTCTTTTTTCAGAATGTTGTGAAAGAAGAATATTACTTTTATGCTGTAGAGAAGTATGTTTGAATTTGATGAACTATCAATGTCAAGGTCAGCATCATTCCATATACAGTTTGATACACCCTGTGGTAAACAGACTAAAATATACCATAAAATCGCCGTATCAAACAGGGTCGCCTGTGTATTTAGGAACTATTTGTGTAAAACCGGACAAGGAGAGGAATATTTGCTAGCGCATTTAGTTATTCTGCAAATGCGCAATATTGGATGTGTAATTATATGACTCCAAATCGCTCGTTAGTTACTATTTAGCAAACTCATTCTGCAAAACCCTCGCCATGTGAAACACCGTACAAGATAAATGGCCATAGCTTTGTATTCTAACGATGTTTCAGCCAAGGCCTTAATTCGCTGTTGAGTGCACGTATAATAGGATCTTGTTTACACAGCAATGGGTCTAAACCACAGCAGCCGAGAACATCCCGCTGAGCTATTGCTATGAGTGTCATTGTTCAAATAAGAGTCTCTTCAACAGACTTTAGTAGGCGTCTGTGGAAATTTGATATTCAGGTTTAATTATAAGGTTTTAAAACAAAAATATGTGACCGGGTAGAAGTTTTTCTGTTGAACGGTTTCGGGTGGTATAAAAGGGACCATTTTAGACAAAAAAAATTCTTGGGAAATGCGAAGTAAATGTCCGTGTTTTGAAATGGCAGCAGTGCGTGACCTGATGTTGGTGTAATCCATGCACAGCGGGAGTTTGCTGGCTGCTGTGGGTCTAAACATACAACAGGGCAAAGCAAATGACACATGTTATGCAATGAAATTGTTTAATCCCTTGTGATTTGTTTGGACCGATTGCTGGGGCAACGAATTCCATTACGTGGCACACTACAGCGAATATCTGTTAGAGCAAGGACATGAGTTTCAAAGACCCTATCACGTTGCCGCCTTTTGTTATTAAATCCCACCATGATACCATTTACCCGCTTAAGGTAATGCGATAATCACCCTCTCAGCAGGAGAGCTGCCAAGAAGAATAAGAATTGTGCATTGAATGAGCTAATACAATTGGACGTGCATTAACACAATAATGAACAAAGTAGGAACAACAATGAAAAAAACAGCACAAAGGTGACGTACAACTAATCTACCGACAAATAACTTGATAGGACGACAAGACAAACGAGAATAAATCCACTGTATTATTTCCAATTAAAAAGCCAAATCGTTTTCATGTATAATAATATTGTATTTGATTGTATTTTTGATGTTGAGATGAAATAAATTTGATTTGATCCAGGACAATAACCAAGTTGAATTATCTCATAAGACAGCTATACACTATTTTCTACATCTTCGCCAACTCCGAACTGTTTTCATTGTAATCTCTAACTCTAAAATCAAACAATAATAAAATCAACTTTGTGCTAAGAGTGGGATTTGATCCCAAGACCTTTCGGACCTAACACCTATAGATAATATCTATCTCTCCTCTACCAACCCTGGCTCAGTCGACAAGAGCGCCGTGTTGGTAATACGGAGGTCTCCGGTTCGAGTCCGCCAAGGGCACGTGGTTTTTAACAATAACGTGCGCCGGCCATCTCCAGGGAAAGATTAATAAATATACATCCACCATGCTATATTTCACACGAACGAACCGGATCTTTTCAAATAGTATACAAATATATACTGACATGAGAGTCTCTGGTTAAAACTAAGGTGCCGAGGTGACTACATTAGTGCTATTTTGCTGAGGGGCGCAGCCCCGAAGCAAAAGAGCACTAATGTAGTCACCGAGGGACCATAGTTTTTAAGCCAGAGACTCGAATAAAGTCAGTATATATTTGTTTTATATACTTCATTCATAAATTTCCAGTTAACAATGAAAAAAATAATAATTTTTGCATTTCCATTCAAAAAATTTCACGTCAAACGATGCATCTCTGTGAATGAATGTGGTAGTCCAAATGCAATCCACTACGCGCAAATGCGGACGCACTGCGCGATCGCAGTAGTTTACCCGAATTAAGCGCCGTAAATAGTACCTCTGAGCCGTAAATAGTACTTCTGAAAAATGAACTATTTACGGGTGGGCGTGGCTTATAGATACTATTTACGGATGACGCCGATTTCTCGCCGCATAGTTGAACTATTTTTAATCACGTGATAGAGTTTCAACCAATAAACAATCTTAAATTTATTAATGAAGTATATAATCTAAAATAAATACATCCTTTGTTTTACCCAAAAACCTTGAATTAGCTTACTGAAAGTAAATGACATTTGGCTGTTTTCTTTCGATAAAAAGTTCAATGTTTTAAAAATTGCCAACATCAGCTATCGGTCAGAATGAACCCAGAGTTCCCTGCCAACATATATATTTTGCCTGAAAATGGTTAGTCTTGTTTGAGTGGTCAAGCATGAGGCGGTTGAACAGATTACCTGAAAGGTCCAGTCAAGCGGCTCTTTAAGTTTTCGAAACAATTTTCCTGGTAAATGAGAGTAACCGTGGGTATCGGATTATTAAATCAATAAAAGGTCATCATCCATTGCATTCAATGGGCTTGACCTTGTTTCCCCCTACTTCGGTAAGTAAGCATTTAAGACACTCAAAACTATTCCTTATTTTTATCCTATGACCTCCATCTATAATTTGCACCGTTTTTATCCAAATCTGAGTAATTTTAAAACTTGACCCCTGTACAACTGAAAATGACCCTTTTTATTGATTTTTGCTGTTTTTAGCCTATAACTCCAAAACTTTTGGCCGCAGATAGTACAATTTATGCCTTTTTGGAATCCTTATGATTAAACTATTAACTTGGTATACTTTTCAACATGATTGGATCAATTTTCAAAATTTGACCCCTGTTATTGACCTTTGACTGTCGGAAAACCAATTTCCCCACCCCCTACGAT
>JAMKCH010025718.1:0-19373 GCA_023653785.1 Ophioderma brevispina | reverse complement strand
CAACAGCTATTTATATACTCCACCAAATCAAGGACCACTTTTTTCATTCTTATTGATTTAATATCGCTTAGTTTGTGAAAGAATTCAAGCTTGAAGGTTGAATGACTCCTCTAGGTTTGGGTTTTCTTTGGTTTTTGTGAAACTGGCCAATGTCCCTATTGGTATACTTTTAAGTTTTGCAAGTAGTCACATTCACAACTGATAGTGATTGGACATCATGCAAGATACAGGGTTAGTAGGAGAAATCTGGGCCCTTAGTGGTCCTCATTTTGCATCTTTAAAGGCGGCAGGACATGTTTTTTGTACAATATAACAAATGTGGTATCCCATGAATCTAAAATTGCTGCTTTATTAAATGAAACTGTTGAATCCCGATTTCCCCATCCTTTTATTTAATTAGCAATAGAAAATTCACCCACCCACCACACGCTGAAAGAACGTTTTCCAAAAAAGTACAACCATCATGCAACATCCCGCGGTGACGAAAACCTTTTTAGTCGGTATTGGCCACTTGGTACCAAGAAGGCTTCATGAGATGTTGGCCGAAACTACGCTCCAGTATCATAATGGTCCAGTAGCATATGGTCCGCTATAGTCTTGGACCATACAGTCCAGGACATAATTTGGGCCAAATTTCATAGAATCTTTTCGCGAGTGCCTTGGAGTAAACAGTGATGACGTCACACCTGAGCCCTCCCGATTGTTATGAAGCTCTCCGCCCGTTTTTGTGGAAGTGCCTCATTATGGCAATTAATATGGCTAATAAACAAATGTTGAAGTGCTGCTAATAGTTTTTTTTTTGTCTAATTTGTGATTCGATATACTTTGTAAGAATGTAAAAATAAAATAAGACCGTTCTAAACTGTGCCCGCCCCCTTTAAGAAACATTAGCATATGGGATATCAAGGAAAGCTTCTTTCATTAGACTTTAATTTGCAAATGTTTGGGTCCACATGGACCCCCCTTATACACTTCAGTTTTAAAGATTCAAAATGGCATACACAATAAGGTTCATTTTCTTTACTCACCTGAACAACCTGGGATGCAACACTGTAGGGTGTCTGCGTAAGTAAATAGAAGCAACCCAAATCAGAGAATTGGTATGCCATGTTTTAAGAAAAAAAAAAAAAAAAAAAAACAAATAGCAACGACTGCAGTGGTATGGGTGATCCACAGACGATGTACAAAAAACCACGGCAAGGGAACAAATTGATACTGAGGACACTTGATATACTGAACAAAGAAAGATTTAGCAGGTGTGTCACCTTGTGGAGACCAGGAGACACGGGAAACAAGGACAGGAACAGGGAAAGGGGTAAAGGAAGACAACTGATCCTCTCCATATTTTGAGGCCCATAAAAAAAGATATAAACTGGAATCTTCCAATTTATCAATTCTCCCGACCCTAGGCGAGATGGGGTAATATTTGTATTTAAAAGGATATTTTAATTAGGGAATGAATTGACACATAATCAGCAATTTGGGAATTGGTAGAAGCAAAAGTAAGCTAATGATAAAATTACATATCCAATTATCCTGTTTACTTAAATTACGAAATCAAAGTGATTGCCCTATGTCCATAATGCTGGCTTCATACTTTTTGTCGTGCTGCCGCAGTGTCCGCAAAACCAACCAGTTGTCGTGTTGCGCGCTACTTGCTGTTTTTTTTGTTGCCGCGACATAAAGTGCTGTCAGCGGGTCACGGCGACAGGCTGGATATGTCATACTTTTTTTCGTGGTTTTGCGGCAGACGGCTCAACATCATGGTGCTAAGCTTAATGGATCCATCAGATTTCACTTAGTGCTCTCTATCACTTCCGTCTGCACAAAAGGGGGGGGGGGGGGGGGGGGGGGGGAAAAGGGGGGGGGGGGGGGGGGGGGGGGGGGGGGGGGGGGGGATTCAGTGACACTTACCTGGGAATTGGATATCCAATCATTTTGCTGGCTGATTATCTTTGGAAAAATCTGTTTTAGATCTTTGAATTCTTGCGCCATTTTTTTCATCGCCTTTGTTAGTTGGAATAGTCGCCCCAAAATCCCAAACTGCCTTAATTTTTTCGAGGTACCCTCGCTGCGGAGGAGTTAACAAATATGTAAAATACTTCGTGCATTTTCATTGGTCAGTTGTTTACGGCATAGGGTGGTGTCGCAGAAAAGTTGAGTTCAAGTCAACTCTCCGATGTCTGTCGCAGGGAGCAGAACGACAAACTAATCGATTATCGGCTTGTCGCAGCTTGTCACAGCATGGTCACAGCCTGTCGTGGCGACATGACAAGTTTTATGGTCACATGTTAATTACGCTTGCGATGTTGCACAAATTATTGTCGTGGGACACTGCGAAGGGGGGGGGGGACGACAAGCTAGTATGAAACCAGCATTAGACACAAAGCATATTAGGCGCCATACCCATAGTCACTCAGATTTAAAAAAAGTTAATTTTCAGAATAATATAAAGGATTAAAAAGCAGCACCCCTTGTTGATGATTTAAATGAGGTTGTCCCAATGACCATATTTCCAAAATTCAAATGTTTTATCAAGGTTAAAACTTTATGTGAAATTTCCCTTACAAATGGCCAGGAATGAATATAGGAAGTTTAAAGACAGTGCAAGATGCCAAAATACATTTGGTATTTTGGTTGTAGTTGGATTCCAAAACAGTAATAATCCTCTCCATTCATTTTATTATTGGAACATATGTTTTATTATACGTTAATAAGTAATACCGGTGTCTGTGTGTCTGTCGACGCGTTTTTTTCTCGGAGACTGAGGGTCGGACGTTCCTGAAACACTTGGTGGGTGGGTGCTCATTGACCGTCCGAAGACCAAACATTGGGTGTATGGAATGAACTTGGGGGTGGGGTTGATGTTGATGCCAAAAATCTTAAAGGTCCCAAACAAGGTCATCAGGGGTCATTCAGGTCAATGGAACCGCGAAATCCGGGTAATCGCCTACTAATAATTATTATTACATTATATTATATCAGTTGAACATTCAGCGCACATTTGCGTTAAGGTGGAAAACCACCATTGCATGCATCTAGATTTTTTAACTAAAATAATTGGCCAAAGTCAGTATCAAATATCGAAATTATGACCCAGCCTTTAAAATTTGGAATCAGTTTTGATTTCGTTGCCATGGACAAACCAAATGACAAAATGCTAATTTGCATAAATAGTATTTTTGAGAAACACAGTATCTCAAGAACCATATATCACCCTAGACATGTGGTAATACTTCAAAGTAAAGCTATTGACATAAGCCATGGCCCAAACTAAAAATGCAGAAATTTGGTAAATTGACGGTAAATTGTGAAAGAGTTGGGGGAAAAGTGCCTAATATTAATATGCACATAGCTAAATGATCAACTGGCTAAATTAGATTTTGTTAGGTTTGGGTGACATGGAGCAAACATTTAAACCCACTATCAGTGATTTCTCCAAAATGTAAACAAATTGCGCCCCCACTATTTGATCAAAGTCCATTTTTGCACAGTTTGATATTGGAAATGGTTCTAGTTTGGTCATGTATTAGTTCATATACAAATGGCGATTTAAAATATATCATAATTGTAAAACTTTCCTTTTAAATATTTAATGCATATTTTGAGCAGCATGGATCGTGAGCGGGGCATTTGCATTTATATATTCACGCATGTGCGTAATGACCTATATCCTGTATACAATCTCTTTTTCAGCTCAAAAAATCTGGATCACACCAGCGTGCCCCTCGCATAACCCGGCACTATTTACAGCACAAATCACTGAGACTCAAAAATGATAATTTATATATTTCGATCTCCACGCCAATTCATAATTTGGAGTATCAAAAATTTCAAGTTCCAAACTCGAAATTTCGATTTTGAAATTCGAGTCACATTCCAATTGCACGTCACAGACCAACACTTGCAAAAATCATTATTTGTGAAAATTCCAAGTTTCAAACTCAAAATTTGATAATTTGAGACTTTCGAGTCCGAGACTTCAAACATTGGAAAAACTGATGGTTATCGAGTAGCAGTCTAAGTTTCTGGAATTTTAAGCTGTAAAGAGTACATGTTGTTGTTATTGAGGGGCAAGCCTGGTGTTGATAAGGGTTGGTTGCGAGAATGTAACAGATTATTTGTAATGCCATGATATAATTAATGCACCTGCATGAAGGTGGAAAACTCATTTAGAAGGCTAAATTTTTTTTTGAAAATTTAACGATGAGAAAGAGTAAATTTCACCTTTCATGTTGTTTTAGTTTGAGTTAGGGTTTCAACGTAGTTAAACAAGAGCTAAACGGTGGTAATCGAAGCAATTAGAGTCATTGATTGAAACGCCACTTGAAAACATTAAAATACATAAGAAATTGTTTCTTATGTATTTTATTTATTCAATATTTAATATTGATTTTAATAAATGCCATTAAAATGGTACTCTAAAATCAAATAAAGTTTTTATGAAGACTTAAGTGCCAATGATTGCTTAAATAAGTAAGTTTATTTTTGATCCTTAAAAAAAGTTGTATAGTGTTACTAATTTGCATAAAATTAATTAAAATGTGTTTTATGACGACTTTAAACTTGCGATTTCTCTGTTTAAACATTTAGTGATTTTGCAAACGAAAACAAGATTTACATGGTTAAACTTGCCTTCAAATATATACCATGCAGATAGTACTTAAAGCACTATCAGTCATTTTTCATAATTCAAAAAATGTCCATTTTGTATCTAAATTGCTAGTGTTAGGTTGTATCAACACATTATATTCCTGTTCTTTGTAAAAACCAGAATGCTGAAGCATTTTAAAGTGGTCTTGAAGGTGACATTACACCGTTTGTTGGCTAAATAAAAAGTTCGGATCCCGACTTTATTAGTAAACAAGGCAGAAAAATCGTCATTTCATGACAAATACGGCTTGCTAAGCTTAGCCACTTAAAGGGGTTTTTTTTAAATTGTGAATTTTAACAACAGTGCAAAAAATGGACTTTTGATGAAAAATAGGGGGCGCGATTTGTTAATTTTGGAGAATCACTGATAGTGGCTAAGCTTAGCACGCCGTATTTGTCATGAAAATGGACGATTTTTTCTGCCTTGTTTACTAATAAAGGCGGGATCCGACTTTATTCAGCCAAACCAAAACAGGTGTACAATGGCATCTTCAAGACCACTTAATGCTTTAGTGTTCCTGGGGGTACAAAGAACAGGAATATAAGGTGTTGATACACAACCGAACACGAGCAATTGAGAGACAAAATGGACATTTTGAATTATGGAAAAATGGACGGATAGTGGCTTTAAGTATATCTGCATGGTATATATTTTGAAAGCAAGTTAACATGTTAAATCTGTTTTCGTTTTTGCAAAATCACTTAAAATATTTTAAACAGAGTAAATCGCAGTTTAAAAGTCTAGAAACACTATTTATATTAATTTTATGCAAAATTAGGTACACTATACAAACTTTTTTTAAGGATCATAAATAAAATTACTTAATTTAAGCAAACTATAATGGCACTTAAGGCTTCATAAAAAATTATGGATTTTAGAGTACCATTTTTAATGGAATTTATTAAAATCAATCTTAAATATTGAATAACAATAAAATACATAAGAATCAATTTCTTATGTATTTTATTGTTTTTCAAGTGGCGATTTCAATCAAATGACTCTAATGCTTTCCGCTTCACCAAAAAACTTTGATCTATTGTGTAACTAAGGTGAACCCTAACTCAAACTAAAAGCAAATGAAAGTGAAATTAGCTCTTTCTCATAGTAAATTTCAAAAAAAAAATGTAATCCTTCTAAATGGATGTTTTCCACTTCTGCATGTGCATAAATTATATCATGGAAGACAAATAATCTGTTACATTCTCGCAAACAACCGTATTCACACCAGCTTGCCCATAACATAAGGCACACATGTAATCTTTATAGCTTAATAATTCCAGAAACTTAGAATGACTACTCGATAACCACTCAGTTCCAAATGTTGATGCTCGGGACCGAAATCTCAAACATTATCAAATTTTGAGTTTGAAACTTGGAATTCACAAATAATGATTTGCAAGTTTTGGGTCTGTGACTTGAATTTGGGAATGGACTCGAATATTTTCAAAATCATGAAATTCGAGTTTGAACTTGAAATTTTTATACTCCCAATTTATGAATTGGCGTGGAGCATCGAAAATATATGAATATCCATTTTGAGTATCAGTGATTTGTGCTGTCAAAGAGTGACGGGTTATGCGAGGGTCCAGTAGTGTGATACAGATTTGAGTGAAGAGACTGTCATACAGGATATAGGTGAAATACGCAATGGTGAAGATATTAAATGCACAATGCACGCTCACGATACCCATGTGCTCAAAATATTGCATTAAATATTTCAAAGGAAAGTTTTACAATTATGATTAGTTTAACGACCATTTGTATATGAAAATAAAATACATGCCAACTAGAACCATTTCCCAAAAACAGTTCAAAAACATGGACTATTGATCCCAAAATATGGGGGGGCGCCAATTGTTTACATTTTGGAGAAAGAAATCACTGATGTGGCTTTAAGTTGTACATTGTCACCCAAACCTACACAATATATTTTAGCAAAGTTGATTCACTTCGCTATGTGCATATTAATTAGGCACTTTTCCACCAAATCTTTCACAATTTACCTTCAATTTACAAAGTTCTGCATTGTTAGGTTTGGGCCATGGCTTATGTCAATAGCTTTAATTGAAGTATGAACCCACGGTCTAGGGTTATGGTTCTTGGATACTGTGTTTCTCAACATACATATTTAGCAATTAGCATGTTTGGCATTGGTTGCCATGGCAACGAAATCAAAAACTGCTGATGCCAAATTTAAGTCTGGTCCATAATTTCGATATTTGATACTGATATTTTGCCTCAATTATTTAGTTAAAAAATCTAGATGATGCAAATGGTGTTGTCCACCTTAAACGCAAAATGTTTTGCGCAGAATGTTCAACTGATTATAATATAATGTAATAATAATTATTGTTAGGCGATTACCCGGGTTCGCGGTTCCATCTGACCTTGAATGACCCTGATGACCTGGTTGTTGACCTTTAAGATTTTTGGGCATCAACAATCAACCCCACCCGCCAAGGTTCATCCATTACACCAAGGTTGGTTTGGACGGTCAATGAGACACCCACCCACCAAGTTTCAGGAACGTGCGACCCTCAGTCTCCGAGAAAAAAACGCGTTCGACAGCACACACCGACCACCGGTCTTACTTATTACCTGTATAATAACAGAAATATGTTAAATAATAAAAAAGATAGGGATAGGATTATGACTGTTTGGAAGCCAACTACACAAAATACAAAATGTATTTTGCAATCTGTGCACTGTACCTTAAACGTCCTATATCAATCCTGGCAATTGTAAGGGGAAAATTTCACATAAAGTTTACCTTGATAAAACCTTTGTTTGAATTTTGGAAAATATCATGGGACAACCTCATTATAAAATCACCAATTGCTGCTTTTTAATTATCTGATATTATTATGAAAATTACTTTTTTTAAAAAATCTAGGACTATGGTATGGGGCATTAATATGCTTGTGTCTAATGTGGTTTCATCTAGCTTGTATCGTTGCGTCGCAGTGTGCACGACAAGTTAATTTGTGCAAAGCGGCCAAGCGTAGTTAACAGTGACATAAAACTTGCCCATGTCGCCCACGACAGGATGTGACTGCTGCGACAAAGCTGCGACACGCCCGATAAATCGATAGATTTGTAGTTTCTGCCTCCCTGAGAAAGACAGCGAAGAGGTGACTTGAACTCAACTTTCTGCGACACCACCCGCTGCCGTAAAAAACTGACCGATGAAAATGCACGAAATTTACAATATTGTTAAACTCCTCCTCCCCAGCGATGGGACATCGATAAAAAATGATTCATTGGGATTTGGGGGAGGGACTTTCCAACGTAAACAAATGGAGATGAAAGAAAAAATGGCGCAAGATTCAAAAAGATTCTAAAAAGGGAGTTTTCCAAAAGATAATCAGCCCGCAAAGAATGATTGGAATCCAATTCCCAGGTAAGTTCACTGAATCTTTGTGCGTAACGGAAAGTGATATAGAGCTAGTGAAATTCTGATGGATCCATTAAGCTTAGCACCATGAGTTGAGCCGTCTTGCGCAAAAACACGGAAAAAAGTATGAAACACTCGCGACACTGTCGCAGTGACCGCGACAGCATTTTTGTCGCGGCAACAAAAAAACAGCAAAGTAGCGCGACAACACGAAACTGGGGTGGGACACTGCCGACCGCACGACAAAAATATGAAGCCAGCATATGCCCATGGCAATCACTTTGATTGTAAATTTAAGTAAACCAGGTTTAATTGGATGTGTTATATCATTAGCTTAACTTTGAGCTACCAAACCAAATGCTTGATTAATGGGTCCAACGTCATACCCTAATTAAAAATTCCTTTTAACTTACAAATATTACCCAATCTAGCCTAGGAGTAGGGAGACGTGATAATTGGACGATTCCAGTTTATTCTTTTTTTCTGGGCCTACAAAATAGGGAGAGGATCAGTGTTCCTTCCTTTTACCCCTTTCCCTGTCCGTCTGTTCCGTTTCTCTGTTCTCACAAGGTTAGCACCACCTTGCTAAATCTTTCTTGTTCATATACTCAAGGTGTCCTCCTGTAGCAATTGATCCTTTCGTGGTTTTGTACTCGTCTGTTGATTCACCCTAACCTACTTGCAGTCGTGCTATTTGTTTTAAAAAACATGGCATAAAATTCTGGATTTTGGGTTGCATTCTATTTTTACTACGCAGTACACCCCTACAAGTGTTGCATCCCAGGTTGTTCAGGGTGAGAAAAAAATGAACCTTATTTCGTGTCTGCCATTGAATCTTTAAAAACTTAAGTGTAAAGGGGGGGCCATGTGGACCCAACCTTTTGCAAATAAAGCTAATGAAATAAGCTTTCCATTGAATCCCATATTGATAATGTTGCTAAAGGGGGCGGACATGTTTTTAGAACGGTCTTATTTATTTATTTTACCATTTCTTCCAAAATATGATAGAAGCAAAAGACCCAAAAAAATAACTTTATCAGCACTTCAAAATTTTTTATGCGCCATATAAATTGGCCAACTGAGGCCACTTCACAAACGGGCGGAGAGTCATGCTACACTCGGGAAGCCTTATGCGTGACGTCATCTTGTTTACTCCAAGGCACTCGCGAAAAGCTTCTTTGGAAAGTTTGGCCCAAATTCTGCTTTTCCTGCGACCTGTATGGTCCAAGACTATATGCGGACCCATTGCTACTGGACCATATGCTCTGGAGCGTGACTAGTTCGGGCCAAAATCTATTGAAGCCTTCTTGGTACCCAAGTGCAATACGACTAAACAGTTTTCGTCACCGGGGATGTTGCCTGATGTGGTTACTTTTTTGGAAACGTTTTTCAGCGTGAAGGGTTTGTTTTGGGTGGGGGGTGATTATTTAGCTAATTAATATAAAAATGATGGGAAAATCGTTAGAAACAGTTTCAATTTAATAAAGCAGCACATTTTAGGCTTAATGTTGATACAATTTGTATATTGTACAAAAACATGTCTGCCGCTTATAAGATGCAAAATGATGGACAAATCAGGGCCCAGATTCTCCTTACTCCCCCGTATCTTGCAGGATGTCAATCACTCTCAGTTGTGAATGTGAATACTTGCAAAAAAATTAACACATTATACCAATATGAGACATTGTGCCAGTTTCACAAAAAAAAACAAAGCCACCAAAACCTAGAGAGTCATTCACACACTTCAAGCTTTGAATCTTTCAAAACAGCGATATTAAAGCTCAATAAGAATGAAAAAAGTGTTTGTTCCTTGATGTGGTTGAGTATATAAATAGCTGTTGTCAACCACAGCACCATTTTCAGCCCATTCCTTGCTGGTGATCTTCATTAAATGACTATTTCAAACTTCAGTTGTGGCTTAAGGAGTCTAACCAGCATGGATTCCTCACAAAAAGTGGTCATCTTTATCTTGCGCTCGTCTTGGAAAGTTTATCTCCTTCACAAACTTTTTTTTTTCCTTCTTAATTCTCTTCCCATTAGGATATCGAATCCACAGGAAGTTTGCACTGCCAGACTTACGCTATATAACATATGCCATACTCGATTGCACGCAAAGAATCTTGTTGACATTCCAGCATTGGATCAGAATTCAAAAACTACCGTATTGCGTCTGACCAACAATAAAACTGACAAAAATCAATGGAACACCATTTATAAAGCTACAGTATGCAAAAATGTCCCTGAGCTTCAATTTAATAGATGAGATATCGGATACAGCCGTTCTTGGACTAAACAACCTTCTGGAGTTGTACTTACATAAACACCCGGCTCGTACACTGGCAGCTGAGTTTTCTGGGATGTACCAAACTTGGAAAGATGCTTGACATAAGCCAGAACCCTTTTCCATAGTTAACCAACCAAGTAAAGCACTGAAATTACTTCATCAACACAATTTTTATTGTTCCAGTGGGAAAATAGAAACTTCTATACAAATTGGAAAGAGTTTTCAACACCTTAACTCAGTTGCAACATCTCTGATTTTTCGCTCCCGACTTCTCTCACTTCACATTTACCTCAGATCTGTTTGAGCATTTGCCGGATGTACCATTGAGCACCTTCAACTAATCTGGAGTCTAGCTCCAGGATAGAGAAATAACTACACAGGGAGTTTTTTGTCACTTCCACACGAACGGCTCTTAAACATTAATTATGGATCACATGTGTTGGGTTTTTGAATTTTCATTGCCAGCTACAGTCTTTGCAAATACGTTCCAAGTGATGATCTAGAGACTGTCAATAGTTTGAATGTAACAAGCTTAAAGGTCCTTCAGCAATGGAATTCAACTCTTACTCTCTTAAAGTACCATTGTACGCAATAGAAAGAATTAAACAGGTTAAACATTCATTTGGGCCACCTCTAAGTATACCCTAGATTTAAGCTGAACCACATCTCATATATAATCTGACGATGCTTTTTGGTTTAAGCTTGCTGCAAGAAGATATTTGAGAAGAAATTCTCTGAATGAAGTACCTTCCCGTGCGTTCCCATGTTTTTCAATCTGGATCGCTGAAAAAACTTGATCTGAGTTTCAACAAAATAACCAACCAAGATTGCTTCCAACGATTTACACTCCTGGAAAACTTGGACTCACATAAATTTTTTAACGGGAAATGGTATATCGCAAATAGGCCGTTGGGTGAGAGGGTTCTCTATCTGCATTTGCATTTAAACTGAGATGAAAAAATGGCCCTGGAATAGTGTTTGAATATACTTACAAACAACCTTCACTGAAAAATTTTGCATATTAACAGGGTACATGATATATTCTTTGCTCCATTAATTTCGTCATATTTTCAAAGGTAGAGGTGTCTGCTTGCATTCAAAATATTATTATCAGCTTTCCTGAATCTCTCAGCCTGAGTCAATGTCTTCAACGTACACATTCTCGATTTATCTGGATCTGTCCCATCATGGGATTTCAGGAAACAAAACATAACATGGCCAAAACTTAGTTGACTTAAAATTCGCAACAACAACAGTTGACTTCCATCATGCAAATCTAACCTTTTAAAGCCAAAATCACTTGATTGCTAGATTTAGTTTCAATCAAATCCGTACCATTGACAAAGAGGTCTTTCTTGCATACCCAGTCTTACTATCTCTACTGAACAAAACATTCTAACGGCTATAAATGGTCTTCAACTCCTTCCATACGCCGGTTCTCCAATGTTGCCAACAATCATTTAAGAATTGTGCCCACTTGGTTACTTTCAAAAGCAAAAATCCCTATTATGCTATGAGAATACTTGACATGAGTAGGGAATCCTTTCTCATGTACATGTGAAATTGAACCATTCAAAAGCTGGATTCTATCAGACACATTGACATTTACAAGGCAATTCAATAACACTGTGCTAATACACAAAATTGGAAGGGAAGAGATTACAAGCAATTGAGTTGGAATGTAGATCAACATGGATTATACTAGGCGTTGGTGTTTTTTGCACAGTACTTTATGGCTTGTAATCTTCTACTCGTTCGATACCGTGGAATATCAAGTACAAACTTTCCTTCCTCTCAAAAAATTATCGACCAATCGGTGGTCATAAATGCTGAATTTGATATGGTTCCAAATGGATGGCAATACCCCATACCCCATCTATGTTGCTTACCATGGGACGATTTGCTCAAGATGAACGTTGGGTCCTAAATAACCTCAGACCCAATCTGAAGAAGGACCAGAACCATTTCATCTTGATAAAGAGAGGGACTTCATTCCAGGATGTCAAATCAGAGCACCATCTATAAAAAGCAACAGGATAGCCCGCAAGACTATCGTGGTATTGACGCCACGATTTGTTGAAAGCGAGTGGTGCTACTCGAACTCAAGATGGCTCGATGAGTTGTTCCAAGAAAACATGGATGTTCTGGTTTTGATCTTATTGGAAAATTATTCAGAAAAAACAAAAAAAATGACGGTATCTCTACGCAGTGCTATGCAAGAAAGAGAGTACCTTGAAATGGCCGGCAGATAGAGTGGGACAAGGCTTGTTTTGGCAGAGACAGAGATAGAGATTAAGGGGCGGAACTCAAAAAACCCCGGTCCACGTAGCTGACGGTGTGGAGGATTTTAAGGATAAATTGTGGTGGCCAAAAGAATCAAGAGGTTCCATCCATATGAAATTTAAACTTACGTTGGATAAAGTGACACCATGTGAATAAACATCCATTGGGGATAGATAGATAGATAAAGGAGATTGATCAGATAAATTAGAAAGATGGATGGGCCGGGAGCTGGATGGGTGGGTGGATGGGAGGATGGATGGTTGGATGAGGACAGGGACGGGCGGGCGGGGGGTGGGACGGACGGACGGACGGAAGGGATGGGACGGGACGGACGGATGGTACCATTGTACCATTTTAGTAATGGAATGCAGTATGTACACTATAATTCATGCAAGTTTGGTCACAAAGCGATAAGCTACAGTGTATGAAATAAACTGTGATGTACCCAAAGAGTAGATATTAGGGCTTGTACTGTTAATTTGGTATATTGATCAGTCGCTATAAATGCAATATTTCCTCCAGATTGTGCCCTCTTCCAGTGGTGTAGTTAGGGGCAGGGGGGGGCACAAGCCCCAGGCGCTACCTATGGGGATGGTGCTGAAATGACGTTGGGGAAAAATAAAATTGACACAAAGAAAACAAAAATTGCCATTGTGATTGTTGTCACAGGCAGTAGGCCTATAGTTCATGTGCTTCAAGATAATGAGATAACTGAGAGCTCTTAGGCTAGCGGGCAGATCTCATAGCGTTTACAAAGGTGACGCAGCCCTGGGAAGTACATAATTTTTCCTAAATAAATTCTAAAATTATTAAAATCATTTCCACACGTGTTCTCACTAATATGTGCACATTTTCTTGAAAATGAATTAAATGTGATCTCCTTTTCCCCCCGAATATCAGTGACCAACGAATGTACACCACGTTCCATTGACTCCAGCAAATAATGGCGCTATTGATAAGTAAATCCGTCCGTTATGCATAGGACAATGGACTTCAAATTCTCTGGAACTGCAGAGCCATTGTTATTGTCCATGACGATAATGTTATCACCACCCGATTTAGATTGAGCTGTAACCTTGCTCACAAATAAAACTCAAGCTTTTTCTGCGAGTCCAATAACTTTGACCATATATTTCGTCATTTATTCAAAAAGGAAACGAAGATGAACAAAAATCATGAAAGAATTGTTGCTTGGCAGGCTGTGACCGAACACCTTGGTGAAGAACCAAGACCATAACTTAATCATGTTTATGTAGGATATCTTTTCTATTCCATTTAAAAGTTTGTTCGGCACCGGTTACTTGCATTTTATATAGGTGACTGATTTTCGATTTCCGCTAATAACACGGTAAATTGAATAGAAATATGTTTATGCGGCAAGTTACGGGTTTGGTTTTGCACAAAGATGGTGGGTCGCAGTTTGCCAAACAAATTTACTCCCATGAATTTTGTTTACCTTTGTTTCCCTTTTGAATAAATGATGAAATATAAATAAGATTTTTCTTAAAAATCTAGTTTAACATTTCTCTCTATGAGGCACTATAGAGGGTGCTATAATATACAAATCTTGACCTTCATAGGCCTATGGTAAGATTCCCGCAATGGATTTTTCTGATTTTTGCAGAGGTAATAGCTCTTGCATATCAGTTGTCAAAATTGTGTCACCACTGCTTAAAACTGCTTTTAAGATAAAAGAGATGATTTGCATGGATCAAACAGGTGTTTTGTAAAAATGAGTAACCCTGCAATTGAAAGAACTAATAAAACTTGATAAAAAAAAAATGATTAATTGTTAAAGTGTACTAACAGGGTAATTTGTAATTTAAGTATGTTTTAAAAGATATTTTTTGCAGTCTGAAAGAAATAATATCTACTGCAATATAGATTGCCTTATTAACTAATAAATGTTGCCCATGGAGGTCGCCATGTTTGGCATTGGTGACGTTGCTCGGCATTGGTGATGTTGGATGACTTGAGAAGTCTAGATAAAAACAGGTGTCTATGGAATTTGTAGGGTACTCCTGGTCAGAAAATCGAATTTATATCGTGTGGCCAGTAGAGAAAAGCAGTAGTAACAATCGCGTATTAAAACAGTGCGGGTTCTTCAAACTAATATAGCTTAAACAGGTTTGGTTATGTCCTTTCACTGGCTACTTATTTCACGACACAAACTATGTACCATACAGCATCATGATTTCACCATTGTTCTCGTGGGCGGATTCCAAAATGGCTGCAATCATAGAAGATATTATAAAGTTTACTTTGTTATCAATAATATAGTGTCATTTGTGACTGAAAGCCAATTCATTTGAAAACAAAAAAGTATTTATAATATGCTGAAGGTAAATTATATTACCCCTAACCCAGACCGGGTAGGTTTGCCAAACATCGTCCCAGATGCAACGAGAAGCAATCATTTTTTTTGTGTAACGGGCCCCAGATGCAATGAGGAAACAAAATTTTGCGGTTTCATTGCATCTCGGCCCTTTTTCCCGGCACAGGAATACGTAGAGTGCAGTCGTTAACGGCCCAGATGCAACGAGGAACAAGCGTCATTTTCCGGAAAGGAAAGACGTTCCCAGTTGCAATGAGAAGCATTGCCGGCCAAGTTCGATCTTCTGCCGGAGGACAACGGCTAGATGCTGCCAATGAGAAGCATCGGTCATTTTCCGGGAAGACGTACGAGATGCAAATGAGAAAGAGTGCACCTTCTTGAGGGGGGAAAACGGCCGAGAAGATTGAAATGAGAACCAAAAGCGTCCCAGAGCGGAAAACGTCCCAAACTCATTAGAAAGCAATTTAAATGTAACTAGAGCTATCGAATTCTAACAAATTTCTATTTGGTTAAAAGCGAAAATATGACGATGTACAAGGGCCTATATGAGGTTAAAAAATGTTGACGAGTAAGCAAGGTGTTAAAGCTTCCCGACCAATTTTAGCAGTGGTTACCAAAAAGGCCTATAGGGTTTTTTTAAAAGTGAGGAAATCTTTGCATAAGGAAGTTCACGCAAGGCTATAAGAAAAAAAGCCGCTGCCGTGGCCAGGGCTACGTTAAAGTGACAGGCGGAGTATTTTTAGGTACAGATTTCTCTAATGTTCAATGGGACGGTCGATAAATCCATACCGAGAACGTTTCGAAGGTTTATGAACAAACAAGTCCAAAAAGAAAACCGCAAACCTTGTTTGAACTTGCCTGCCATCACAATCGTCCCCATAGAAACCATGCTTGACTACAGAAAGTACTAAATCTCATCATCTTATTACCATAAAGCCGGCGTATTCGGCTAATTCAATTCAGGTGTAATCTAAAATTGGTAAGCATCCAATTATGCAAAAAACCAGGGTTCAACAAAAAAATGGGGGCGCTTTTTTTCTGGAAATCTCTCATGTCTCTTTAAATGCTAAGCTTTGGTGAAAATTTGAGAGGTATAAAAAAGTCCAAAAAGTAAGAGTTAGGAGTTGATTTGGCCGTGCTTTTTTAAAATGCCATGGCCCTGCACATTAACTTGGCAGTGGACTTGCCACTCTTACAATGCAAGTTTGTAAATTTGCATTTTGAGAATATTTTAAACCTAAAAATTGAGTGTAATTCTCTGCTCTAAATAAGTGCTATGCATAGGTCGTACGCTTGGCAAAGAAGTACCCTCAATTTTTGGCCAGTTTGTTCGCTTTTTTTATCACAACGACATGGCAGGGCTAGGCATTGTTGAACTTGAAAAAAAAAAAAAGAAGCAAATTGGGTTCCATGCAACATAGTTTGTGTATGAATCGACTGCTCACATGTTTGCAATATCTAGCCAGTAAACGGCCCAAATATGCAATGACAAGCAACCCGTCATTTACCGGAAGACGTCCCAGATGCAATGAGAAACTTGGCGCCAAGTTCGTCTTCTGCGGGAACTGTACGAGATGCAATTGAATAAGCATCGCGTATTTTACCGGAAGCACGTCCCAGATGCAATGGACGACATTGATCTCCTGCTCTCCTGCGGGCATACACCATACCAGATGCATGAGAAACCATGCGCCAAGTTCGATCTTTGCAGGCAAATGTCCGAGATGCAATGAAAAGCATCATGTCATTTTCCGGAAAGACGTCCCAGTTGCAACAAGGAAGGAAGGATCGCCGTCATTTTCCGGAAAGACGTCCCGATGCAACGAGGAACATCCATTAATTTTCCGAAAGACCGTCCAGTTGCAACGAGAAACATCGAGTCATTTTCCGGGAAGAAGTCCCCGATTGCAATTGAGGTGCAATGCGAGTCATTTGCGACGACAAAAAAATAGTTGTTGACGAGACCGAGATTGCAACGAGAAACATTTCCCAACCGTACCCACAGTTTTCGTGTTGCATCTCATGGCATCTCGTTCGTGTTGTTAGGGTTAATCCTGGCATTCCGCTAATGAAACATTAGTGCATTCATATCTTAAAAGATGGTAAATCGTTTCCATATTTGTCTTGTTTATTTCTTTGCCTAGCATAATTAAAAAGCTGCTTATTTAATTCAGACCACAGTGAATAAAAGAAAAGAAATGAAATGTGGTATTGATAATTTGTTGTACTTCAGAAGTTTGAGATACTACAAAGTGTCACTTTTTCTGGAAACCGGTACTTTTTGAAAAAGGGATCCATTGTTGAATACCATAAAATTTTTTTTGAAAAGCAACAATTTTGTTACGAGCCAATGTTTTCCTCTCTTCCAAAAACTTTGTAGATGTAAAATTTTTAACGTTTAGATCCTAAGTGTGAAGTAGTAATGCAATGAATGTCTTGAATTTATTAAAAGGGGAACTTATTTATTAGGGTAATGCTGAGCTTGTAAATTAGTGCAGTCGTCATGGGAGAGTCTTGAACCTACCCTCTTCAAGCCTTCGCTCGTATTCACTTTTTGTCTGAACATCCGATACAAGATCACCTCTCACACATTACCCTGGCAATTTATTTGGTGGTTGTGCAACCTGATGTAATCTCTGTCCAGCTCGAAGTATGGTCGGGCACTGGGGTATATGTGCGCGCATCACTCATACTTCAGACAGACAAAGTTAAAGCCCGGTGTTTGCTTCACCCTACATGGGACACATTCACACTACTCACTTTCACTTTTGATTTTTACTACATTCAAAACGGTTCCCCATATACCGCCATAGTACAGCAATATGATTCCAATTTCAAAATAAAGAGACCGGGACAACAGGAAGGAGATGGTTTTGAAACGCTTGTAGTTCAAACTATGCATACTAAACCAAGCACCACTTAGGAGTAAACTCATCCCCAAGGTACAATGAAATATAAGTAAATTAAAAAATCAACTTTTGATTTCAATTTTAAGACAATTCGGTATGTGGCCAAATACAAGGAAGAACATCGATTGGGTGTCTAATTTATATTGAAACAATACATATGGACACATTATAAAGATGCCTCCAAAACATTATACAGATGCCTCAAAAAACTTCCTTGCCCACCTTACACCCTTGTCTACCGGGGTGTTTCAGGTGTTGTCCCAGTTGCTTTAAAAAAACCCTTTTGGGCCAAATTATTTATTTGTCAATTGTCAATTGACATTTTCCATTCCTTTTCATCCAAAAAAAAACATCACCAGGGTATAGGTAAGATAAAGGGATCCAAAGTGATGGACAGGGGTGGCAACCACCCCCATTCAGGAGAAAAGTACCAATGTGCCTAAAGCCGATGCAGAAAATCATAGACGCTTGATTTGGTACCAAACAAGATAGTCCTCTTTTCAATGATAACAAAAAGTCAGAAACCACAATTTCCACAGTTACCAAGAGTGGAATGGGGGAAAATTCCTTTTTTTTGCCAAAAAAAATTAGGAATATCCGATTTTTCACGATGTTTTTGGCTCTACTGATGGGAAATGATAGTTTACTATTTCAGAGCATTTTAGTTGGCTATAATAATGTGTATGAATCAGTAAACACCCAGATCTATTTTTTTGACTTTCAAACTTAGGATGTCATAATATGTCATATGGGAGTTGGTACTAGTTTGATTACCAATGGAAAGAAGAAACTCTAAGCTATCCTTTGTTACCAAAATTTCAGAGAATCGGATGTTCAGTAACAAAAATCAACAGGGAGGGTGGTAACCCCCCCCCCCTTCGGAGTTTTGTAGTTTTGTTACAAAAAAATGGCTCAGTAGATGAGGGTTAAGGATTTCTTATGTTGCTCAATTAATCAGCTAAAATGATGGCAAATTGGTGTTGTTTTTTTTAAAATTGATTATACATCAAACAGGTCATGATGATGTTGGAAGATGATGATGATAAAAATTCATGAGGAACCTTAAGTTTATTCTAATTCAGTGGGCAGGTTTTTTAGTACTTTAACGAATCGCAATAATCGTGGGTTGTTGCCTATCAATACATGAGACGATTATTTAGAGGAAGGTCGTGTTGCTCAAGTGTTCGTGCGCATGTATTAGGTTACGCAGTGCATGCAGCTGGTATGAGTTGGTTCATTTTTGACATAGTGGGGGAGTATTTTTGCCTTTTTTAACTAAAATAATTGAAAAAGAAATATTTTTTGAATTAAAAACAACAAAACTAAAAAATAGGTGGATACCAGCTGCGCTGACACCACTATTGAAAATATTGTACTGCCATCCAATAGGACACAATATTAGATAGGGCAAACAAACAAATTCTATATTTATTCTCTGAAATATTTTACATCAAAACCAAGATGTACCCATACTCTACTACTAATATACGAAACCAAAGTAGTAAATACGGTTT